>CM023458.1:59168328-59268328 GCA_013339765.2 Haemaphysalis longicornis
CGTTCGTGTATAACAGATGGGAGTGCGAAATTGAGCCTCGCTGACCCTTGCTATGCCTCCTTCCGTGTGACAAACCTTTTTAAATGTGGTTTTGAGAAACCCCAGAAAAACTCCATATGGCCACAGGCATCAATATATATTTTTTTTCCAATCAATCAACCTTTTATTTAGCCTATATATTTTCATAGAAGTGCTGGGACAGGAACAAAAAGCTGCAGTGCAGCACCGTGACGAGGTCCTTGCCCCGTTGTCTTGGGAACGGTTGCGGCGTGTGACAATACGCAGTACTATTACAACTCTTAAGTCAAGCAACTCTGATTGCCGCGGCAGGTGAGCGGTACACGGGGCAGCTCAGGAAGTTCCAAATGTCGTCGCCATAGCAACCGTCATAGGTTGGGGACGGAGAACAAACGCCGGCACGGTGCAAGGCAGTGTAGTGGTGCAAACAAACAGTTATGAGGCACGTTGTCATATTGGTAACACAAGGATTCCTCGAGTTATCAAGAATGATTGGGTCCATCCATAAACAGGCACGCAGCTGTCACTCGATCCTGTTAAACTAGCACATAAGGTTGTCGTATTTCTGAAATTTTCCCGAAAATGCAGATACAAACAGCCACTATGAAAAAACATTTTTAAATGCCCTTACCAGAAAAAGAGCAAATCTGTCAGGTCCCTACAAATACTCACTGTCAGTGTCAGCCAGCTCATGAATGTGCTCCCAGTTGCGAAAGAACAAGGCCTGCAGAAGGCTTATCAGGCCCTGCTTTTCACGCTCCAGTACAACGGCGCCGTTCTCCGGATGTTCGCTCAGAGCCGTCCTCAGACGATCTTAAAAAAGGGTAAAAAAAAAAAGCCATTTAAAACTTGTAAAGTTCGTGAAAATTTTTGGGGACAACATTCAGGGTAACAACACATGGCAACATGTACTAAAAAGGGACAATACATGTCTGCACAATAAATCAGTTTCTAAAATGGCCATGCTGCATTAAATACTTACACACTACTTTCAAAGAAACAGCAATAAATGCGAACAGCCAAGCTTTTACCAGCTTGTTTTTTGACCTTTTGACCAAAGAGGTGCTGTGAATAAAGGACACATGCCAACTTTTCATGGAGAATTGGTGTAAAAAATTTAAACCACTACGTTCCCCATAGAATGTCCCGCAGAGAAAAATTCCAGTTGCCCTGAATTCTGAATGCCCACTAACGTGTGGGCTGTATGAAGCGCACACCAATGATCACGCGCCAGCAATAGACCCAAGAAAAGTGCTCAATCTGCACATTAGCATGGCGTTAGCCATTCAAAGAAGCCTTCGACTTTTCAAGACAGTGTTTCATTCACACAGACAACATAATTGCCAGAACTGGAGACGGAAACCAGTAGGGACGCTGCAGCAGTGACAAGGCATGCAGCATGGACAGCAAAAGCCACAACTGCCTGGTCGACGCCTGCACGCCAAGGCAAGTCTCTCAGAGCAGCCACCGAAAATAGAGCGCTTCCCCACGAAAAACAGTTCACAGCCACTCGATCCCCTCTCTGGTGGTGGATGACCAAGAAGGGCTGTTTGTGGGTTACACGTTGGCCCACTCGAACCACACTAACATGCCGCAGAAGCATTCAGCGGAGTAGCCAAGCTATTGTGTCGCGTCTTCCAACCCGTGGCATTCGGGCCCAGACAAGCATTGCGCACTTGCACTTGATGTGTGCGGCCTTATCGTCGTCGGTAGTCTCCTTCCACTCCAATCGCCCCCATTGCCGCCTATTTTATGCCCTTGTAAGTAGCCTTCACTGCGCAACAAGAAATGTTAGAAAGCCAGCTTACAAAAGCCAAATTTACCTCGATTCCCCTAAAGTTGGCTTCAGTTCTGGGAAGGCATCTTTCCTGAGGAAGTGTATGCCATCTGATAACAAAATATGAAGCGCTGAGGGCGACAGCTAGCCGAAGGCAGAGGGTGTGCCGAAGTGAGAAAGGGCCGGGTGAGTAGGCTTCATTGCACGACCCATTATGTGGGAAAGCCAGCTTACAAAAATCAGGCTACCTCCTTAAAGTGGGCTCCACCACTAAACAGAAATGCATTGCTGGAAAGGCCTTCATACAGAGGCAAAATACATGCCATTTTATATCAAAGTATGCAGTGCCCGAGCCGAAAAAGGTGGCCAATGGGAGAGGGAGTGTCGAAGTGATGAGGTTTGGGGAGAAAGGCTTTTCACGCTTTACGCACGCAAAAAAAAAAAAAAAAAAAAAAAGAAAGACTAGAGTTATCTACAACAGCTTCGCTGCAAGGCATCCCCACAGTGCCTACACAACCAACGAATGGCCGAACAGCATACAAGCTCTTTTTTAAGGCGCACTCTCAACGCTCGCTGCGGTATTCCAGGACACGTCACCTACCTAGCACTTTCATCACACAGCCGGCCTTGGAAACGGCGTGACGACCAGTCAGCCGTCGGCACAACTGCGACAGGCATCGGATGCTGGCCATCCTCGTCTCGTAGTCGGGGAAGAAGAGCAGCTCGACGAGCGCTGGGATGACTCCGTGGGACGTCATCTTCGTCACCAGGAACAGGTGGAAAGGCACTTGCAAAGAACAATCAGTATTCTTTCAGTCTGCGACTTCGTATGCACGCAGAGAAGTCGTACAAATTTGGTACTCTGCTTTGCACGCCAGCAATGGGAGCTATGGGAGCTTAGCTATGGTTAAAGGGGCCCTGAAGACAAAATAGTACTTTGGTCAATTTGAAGGAACTAGTAACTCATCACCTCCATCACAACGACGAAAAATGTTTTCGCACCTGAAAAAAATGAAGGAAGCTCACACTGATGCGCAAGACTTGAAGGTAGCGAAGCTGTACGCAACCTTCACGACCATCACTACGGTTTAGGTCCACGACTGCATGCAGCTGATTTGCTGCTTCTTCACTACCGCAACGATTTTTTTTTTTTTTTTCCATCCTTGTTGCTGTAAGCGTGCGCCTTCTTCATTTTTTGGAAGTGATAATCATTGGAGGGGCGTACGCTATGACGTGTCTTTCTCGTTCTGAGCAAGTGTTGCCACGATTACGGCGAAAGCTAAAGTTTTTTTGGCCAATCTTGGCCAATATAGCTAAGTGGGTATGCATATATGGCTTGACAAAAGTTTGCCCGGGATGCTGGGCAGTCGCCGCAAGGCGCGCGCACATGAACGCTTGGCATTTTCTTGTTTTTTTAACTGTCGGGCGGTCACCGCAATCTTTGTCAACCTCCCTAAGTAGGTATGCTTGGCTTGACAAACGTGAGCAGGGGACGCTGGGCGGTTGTTGCGAGACACGCACACAAGAGCGCTATGCATTTTCTTGGTTCTGTTAACTGCCAAGCGGTCACCGCAAGGCTCGTGCTCATGGCAATTTCTTGGTGTTTTTAACTGCGGATACGAAAAATAATGAGTTGCTAAACAGCTTCACTGCTAAAAACTTTCAAATTTTCTGCTACTCAACAGCAATTAACGTATAATGGGCAGAAGTGACATACTGTGGGCCAGCACAAAAAGCATATTTACCAATCAGTTAAATGCGCGTTCTCTTTTAATTTGTGACACAATAAAACGAGACTAGACGCCCCACTGCAACGGCCCATTTGTGCTCCTTGGCCGTCGCTTAGGTACGCGGTCACCAATCGCACAAACAAGACCCTCTGTGTCATTGGGAAATAGCCGTCACATGGCTGGGGAGTCGCCACTGCTTATCTGTTTTCTTCATTATTTTCACTACATGTCTGAAGTTTGAGATAAAATTGGTATCATTGTTATCAGCACAAAAGTGTGTTCCTCGAATCAAACTTCCATTTTGTCTTCATGGCCCGGGGGCAGATGGGTCTTCGATCAAAAACTTTATTTTTACAGTTATGATAAAAACAAGGGGGGGGGGGGGGGGGGCATATGTAGTTTTTTATTCTGATTGTAGATAAAAAATTTGTTTTTGTGTAAAACGACTATATTCTACTTTATTCAGATTTTTATATCTGATTTTTTGACAGCTTTTGTAAACAATACTGCTGGAGTGATGCAGCTGAACAAGGTACCAGTGAACTGTGCACAAATCAAGTACTAGTGCAACAAGACTAACAGTATCATTCTAACTGGTCTGTAGCAGAAGCTACGACCATTTGAAGTTTGGGATTGGAAGGCAAAACCTGTTTTTCTGTTCCCACCTTCCAAGCCCAAACTTCAAATGGTCATAACTTCTGCTACAGACCAGATAGAATGATACTGTTAGTCTTGTTGCACTAGTACTTGATTTGTGCACAGTTCACTGGTACCTTGTTCAGCTGCATCACTCCAGCACTATTTTTTACAAAAGCTGTCAAAAAATCAGATATAAAAATCTGAATAAAGTAGAATATAGTCGTTTTACACAAAAACAAATTTTTATCTACAATCAGAATAAAAAACTATGTATGTCCTCGAATTTTTTTCATCATAACTGTAACAATAAACGTTTTTGGTTTAAGACCAGTGTGCCCCCTTAAGTAAAGCTGCAACCACAACCTATAAACACATGGTGTAGGCCTGCCCATAACAAGGTTTGCAGAGGAGACCACACCCATCACTCATCAACCTTGGCTTCAGAGTACCACAAAAGTTGAACTTACTTTCCCCCATGAAGTGGTTAGTGAGAGCCTGAAACGTCTTCACGCATTCCCTCAGAAGGCCTACAAACGGCATTGGCTTCACACCTGAAAAAAAAAAAAAAAGTACGTTTGAAAGTTTCTACTCAGCGAGCTACAATTAAAACGGGGACGGCAACAAAGAGGACGTGCTGAACCGCATCTTTAGTCAAGTTCTCGAGGCAAATTGTAAAGCCAATGATTCTTTAGGTTTCTGTTCAAGACACCAAGCAGGCAATACCACCGGAGAATCCATATCGTATTTTCGCGCGTATAACATGCCCCTGGATATAACACGCATCCCCCCTTTCCGTCGACGAATAAAAAAAATATTTACCTGCGTATTGCCCACATATTTTATACATAAAAGGATGGACCAAATTTACTACTTAATCATCATTACACATTTGTCTTTGCAAAAGAACTCACCAAGCTTACAACACATAGATGACTTGCCGCATACTTTTCAGGTTGGTATATTGTTGAGCTGTGTGTGCAAAGTAGCCACTGTCGATAGGATAACAGTGGCTTGG
Source organism: Haemaphysalis longicornis (assembly GCA_013339765.2). Lineage (NCBI taxonomy): Eukaryota > Metazoa > Arthropoda > Arachnida > Ixodida > Ixodidae > Haemaphysalis > Haemaphysalis longicornis. The sequence continues at coordinate 59,173,508 of CM023458.1, forward strand.
TCGCTATTACTGCTGTACGGGCATCATGGCACAATGCGCATTGTGTAGGAGCTGCACCAAAGGAAATACCTCACATGTAATCCGCACCTCTATTTCACCCCTGAAATTTTCGCATTCTTGGAGCAGGTTATACGTGTGAAAATACGGTACTTCTTTTCTTCTCTGAGCCAAAATGGTGGCTCAGTAGCTAAAGCGTTGTGCTGCTGAGCCCAAGGACGAGTGTTCGATCCCAGACACGGTGGCTGCTTTTCAGAAGAGGGCCCGTGTGTCAAGATTTCGGCACACATTAAAGGTCCCCAGGTGGCCAAATTAATCCGGAGCCCTCCATTACAGTGAGCCTCCCATAGCCCACGTGTAACTTCGGCATGTTAAGTCTTTCGTGACCACAGAAAAATGGCCGATTTTGAGTGCGTTTAGAAAACTTTTTTTTTCCTAGCTAGTGGACACATCTAGCATTGCTATGCATGATATTGTGGCTTATAGATTTCTCTTTCAAACAAATAACAGCAGTTTTGTGAAAGGGGTAATCATTGACAGTTTATTGGTCAACAAAACAAAAGAACGCACAAAAAAGTATAAACAAAACACAAATAGGCCTAAAAATTATTTTAGCAATTATAAGATATACAAAATGTTTCTACGTTCCTAAGCTATGATTCAATATATACATCATCGCTGCACACCAAGTTCTGGATTTTTGTAGGCCCGCCAATGTTCTGGATTTTTGCGGGCCTGCCAACGAGCGGCCCTGACAGCTGTTCCACTCTGCGAAACCACTCGAGAGTCAGTTGGTCTTTCTAAAATGTGCATCCAAGCATACCTGCGTATGTTCTCACAGAATATTTTTATCACTGCAGCGGTAAAAAACAAGAAAAAAAAGTGTTCTTGAGAAGCAGCGTGCGTCGCTCCAAAGCACTAATTTTACACGAGTGGCAGGCTATTTTGAAGGTGATAACATGATATGGCGCAGTGCATTTGGCGAAATATCCCCGCCGCACATTGTCCAGACCCTACACATGAAAGTAATACCGCAATCACCAGATATTAGGCATGTTTTGTAAAGTCAAAAGCGAATCTTCCCTGGCAGCACCTGTCAAAGTCTGAGGCTGTTGAATGGGAGAGTTTTAATCAGAACTAAAATCTGAAGAATCCACATCGTTGCTGGATTCATCACTGCTCCTGGGGTAAACAAAATCAGCAGCAGCAGTGGCCGAAGTCTCTGAAACCGCTGTCCGGCTTTGAAGAGCGTGCAGTGAAACAGGATGCCATTTTCACCCCACTCGCAGCTACCTTGGGTTCAAATTTCACTCGCGACGCCATCTACTCATGCAAAATGTAAACAAACGGCAGCAAAACTGGAAAAAGTGTTTCCAACGAACACGCCAGATGGCGTCAGTTATCCGAATGGCGTCGTTATTACTTTTTGCGGGAGGTTTGAAAATCATTGTTCACCTATGAATGATGGCCTATGGCGTGGTCACGAAAGAGTTAAACTTCTTTTACTGAAGATTCTGGCTGTTACAGCGTATATTTGGATATAACAGGCAAGTTTGAAAGGATAGCAAGTCCATCTTTGCACTTCTACAGTGGACTTTTCAAGTGCAGGCACCTTTCCTTCCATACACTTGCAGTGTTTGTGTCTCTAATTCACAAACGTCATCAAACACAAAAAAAATTTGACACAACTAAAACTAATTGTGAATTAGAACTGAAAGTTTTTGCTTGCCAAAAACTAGCCTTGTCGGTATGAGGAAGTGTGATGTCCTGGCACCCAAGTGATAGGATTTAAAACTTAACATTAGTGCAACAGATGAGGTGTTTATAATAAAAACAAAAGCTAACATAGTTGAAACAAAAAAATGTGAGCGCCCACACAATTAAACGGCTAAATCTCCAAAGCCTAGCAACAAGACCTCTACCCGCACTTCGCTTAGATTTGTGTCGAGACAATTAAAACGCAGGTGTAAGTTGAAGTACTTAAAGAGTAGTAATAAGAGTACGAGTGGATGAAAAGACGGAGAGCGTGCCGTTCAACAGGAGCAGGGCAAATGCAGGAAGATTCGTGCGTGATTGCGTGACGTGCTTCATACCGTCACAGGAGGATGAAACCGCTAAAAAACCCAAGTCTTTGTGAAGGGCTGTCGGCAATAAATACCAACCTGTCTGAAATAAAGGCCGTACCTGCCCTAGCGAAAATTCTGATACAAATTCTAATACACGTATATGCTTATTGCCACTAATAGACCTATCAGTCTGTATTAGTCTATCAGGTCTATCAGTTTGTATTAGCCTATTAGTTCTATCAGTCATAGAGTTTCATACTAATATATACTAGAGGGAAATCTGGCGCTGCATTCGCGGGCCGCCGTGGGCGGCGCCATTGCAGCTAGCGACGATCCTCGCCTCCTTGGCTTGGTTAGCCACATGGCTTCTTTTTCGTCTTGAAGCCAAAAGGGGTAACATTGTTTTTTTGTTCATCTTCCATGAAGCTTCTAAATAATGCCCCCTGACAAATAAATCTTTCTGGAGCTTTAATTTTATAATAACAGAACAAATTCGATTAACGTTCTGCAGTAATAGTGTTGCATTTTTGCAGCCAAAGCCAACTTTTCGGCCTGTTCGTGAGCCATGCCAAGGACAAGTGGAACGTGCCTGCTCGGTACATGACAGCACGCTCGCTGAAGCGCGGCTCCCCTAGACAGTGGCGCCAGATTTCCCTCTAGTATATATTAGTATGAACTCTATGCTATCAGTCTGTATTAGTCTATTAGGTCTATTAGTCTGTATTAGTCTATTAGGTCTATCAGTGTGTATTAGTCTGGTAGGTCTATCAGATTGTATTAGTCTGATAGGTCTACCAGAGTGTACTAGTTCTATCAGAACCAGTGCAAGTTCGAACAAAGCAATGAAACATGGCAACACATTTTATTATCAGGGTCCACAGGCAAATTCCTCTGGCTGACAGAAATCTGGCTGAATAATTTAATGATACATAAGTTCGTAACCTGATTAAAAATGAATGAATAAATTGCAATGCGAATCCACAAAATAGCTGCAGCATGCAATCAGAAAAGCTCGTCAAACCTGTACGGTCCAGCCATAGGTACATATCGAGCGCATTAATGGCCGATTGAACACCATTCCCATTTCGATGCAACGTCAAAACCGCATTCACCCTTCCGCAGCACGCGATTAGAATGGAGTCTATTCTTCGTGAGGCATTCCCTTGAGAATGAACAAAGGAGTCCGAAGCGGCGCGGTGACGGGTCAAAGATGGGTTGGGCGGCGGCCCGGATCACATTCGTCAATGTTAGGCGGGCGCTATACACATCGCCAACACTTCTGGATGACGTGATGCACACGCTTTCTTCGATGTCAGGCGTTCGTTACACAGCATAGCAGACAGAGCAAAGATGTCCGGAGCCACAAGGTGACGGGTCCATGATGGATCGCGCGGCGGCCTGGTTCATACTTGTCAAAGTTATACGGGCGTTAGAAACATCTCCAACACTTCTCGATGACGCAATGCACACACGTCTGATGTGAAATAACGCTAGAAGCCGCTTCCTTCTAACCGTCTTCTTCCCGAACGTACACACACGCCAGCCGCACGTTGTTGTTGTCGCCATACTGGCTATCCAATGAAGACCATTGGCTTGGCTTGCCTTGACTTCGTTGCAGTTTTTTCGGCTTAGTTAGATTTCTTGCTGCTCTTCTTGCAGCCTCGCAGGTAAGGTCAGGTAACATGGCTTATCGCATAGTTAATACTACTGCTTATCGCTGGCGCAGCACTCCCAGCTCCAATCAGCTCTCTTCATGTAGCGCATTTTTTAGGAGCGAAAGAAAAAATGTTGACCTATTTTGGAGATTTAGAGAGATTTATTAGTCAACAAAACGCTTCATAATATTATACCAAATAAAAATTATTGCTCAAGGGCGATCAGTTCAAGCTTTTGTCTTGTGATTTTCCGAAAAAAATAAAAATTCAAGAAATTGCACTTTGCGAGTCCATTTGTATTAGTTTTCTTTGAAACCAATACGTCTCTATTAGTTCGTATTAGACTCAGGTCTATCAGATCTATCTGTATTTGTAAACTAATACAAAACTAATAGGTGTATTTGTATTAGACTAATACAACTTGTATATGAAACTTATAAAACTGATACAAGTTTTTATAAGACTAATACATGTCTTATACACCTAATACAAAAATGTATAAGACTAATACAAGTTTCTATCAGAAAGTTTCTATCAGAATTTTTGCTAGGGTGCTTTTAAGTGGCGTTCGTTTGAGTGATGATAAACAAGGAATGGCTGAAAGGTAGGTCGCGATATGCTGGGATTCTCGTATGTTGTGTTTATAGTGCTGCACCGCTTACAGCACGGTTTTTCGCGGCTCTCGCGACATACATTATAACCGGTCTACGCTGCAACAGTGTCTGGACTGTTCATACTTCTTTCATAGCAGACTGAAATCGTGATCACTCTCATGGTCTGTTGTAACATGGGTTTACTGTATCAGTTTAATTTTTTTCAAGGCAAACACATTAGATTGAGAGCTCCAGAGCATTTACTAGAAAGCTGGCTTTGCTTCAAGAATAAAAATTGGTCGACGCGAGTTTTCAAATGGGCGCTAAGAAAGAAACCGAGACATCCAGTAATAATAATAATAAAAAAGAAAGAAAAAAGAGGACCATTTTGATTTGCCGAAAACACAACTGGTTCAATTGGACAGTTTGGAAATGCCGATGGTTCCATTTGGACCAATTGTGCTTTTGGCAGGTCCAATTGGGCTGCCAATTTTTTTTTTTTTTTACTGGGATATACAGCCTCGTTGTAAAAGTCGTACAAGCCAGGGGAAAGCGATACTTGCCTGCGAGAACTGCGAGGCAGACGGCCGGCGGCAAAGCCTTGAACGAGGCCCCCAGCGGAACCAGCTCGCTCCAACGGACCTTGCGGAAGTTGCCTCGATCCATGAGCCACACCACGGCCATCTCGCCGCAGTCTTCCACCACAAGCACCCTCTCGGGACAATCCTCGTACGGTGTCGGCAGACCCGCTATCTCACCCACGGAAGCAACAACCTTCTGAGTGTCCCGTCCAGCAGCCCGCCGCACTTCGGCCGTCCAGCGGTCGTGGACGTTCCGCTGTGCACCGGCGTCATGGAAGATCCAGAGGTGCCGGGCGTCCAAGCAACCGGCAACGACCAACGACGAACCATCACATTGGGCAGCATCAACGGACTTGGAAACAAATCCATCGGACGGTGTCGGCACAGAAGCGTCCCCGTCGCTCGGCGCTGCAGGAGGTCGCGGGCGAATCGTGTAGGTAACCCGCTTCACTTTCTTGCAAGCCTCGCCCAGAAAACGCTCCCAGAGGAGGTCACTAAGCAACCCTTCCATCACGGTCGCGACGCTTCCACCATTGCAATACCCACGCCCTTCAACAAACTTCTGGATGTCTGGCCCCGTGACACCGCAGATGCTTGGCGAACGCGACGAGCTTACGCGACAAAGCTCGACCAAGACACGCATGAAGTGGGCCTTGCTGAGGATGAACTCGCGGCAGCGCGGTTCGTTCCGCACGGCTTCCTGGATTTCGACGAGCAGGGTCTGCGCGTCCCGGCAGATGACGCACACGGACAGGCCGGCTTCGTTGCACTCTCGCTCAACGTGGACTCTCGCGAACTGCGACGTGAAGCGCTGCATCATCCAGTAGAGGTGCTCGAACATCTTGGGTGGAGGAGGCTCCTGCTGCTGCCGGGCGCGTCGTTTCGCAGCCTCCCGCGGCATATCCGGACTGTAGAGGTCTTCGACTCGGATCTCGTGGTCGCTGTCGTCGGAGTCTCCGTCCGACCGTGGGGACCTGCCAAACAACAGGTAGCAACGCGAGGACACGCGGTCAAGGACGGATATCAGTCTTTGCAAATAAAAAATGGGGCGAGAAGGCGATTCCTTGAAATTGAAACCTTCTATTTAAGGGTTCTGAAATCAGTGGTGAAAAAATCAGCAAGACTGATAAATTTCTCAGTGTTTACTTAAAAATTTAACGAAGTTGTTTTAAAAGCTCCTTAATATGCCAAAGCTGCAACTGGGCTACAATGCACGCCGCAGTGGAGAGCTCCGGAATAATTTTTACCACCTGAACATCTTCAACGTGTGCAAAAATTTCGACACACGAGCATTATTGCTTTTCACCTCCATCTGATGAGCGGCCACTGCAACCGGGTTTGAACCCATGTCCTTGGGTTTACAGCCCAACGTTCTAGCCATGCACCACTACAGTGGGTAAAAAAGATGACGGCAAAATAAAATACCATTCCAAAAAAAAAAGACAGTTTAAAATTATCTAACTATTACAGTTTGTGCGAAGTGTTCGGCGGTGTCAATAAAAATTTTAAATGTGATACTGATGGTCTTTTGTGCTAGGGAGGAGAATACGCAGAGCATGGAATGGCATGAGCACAAATTTTTAATTTTTGCCTTAAAAAGTTTTAAATTTTCCCTGACTCAGACCTCGTGACATCTAAATTATGGACAAGGAAGTTTAAACAGCAATAAAATTATTACTAAAGGTCCCATCAAATACGCATTCCTTCCGTAGTCTTCCTCCTGCTCTCTAGCATTGTGTAATGTATATAAAATTTTAGTTAATTAGGCTTCTTGCTACTGCTTCTGCAAGTAATTACCAGTATTCATCATCCTAAAAATTAATTGAAATCAAAACAAAACAAGTGCACATTTGGAATCAGCATAACATTTACATCAGGAGTTCAGGTTTCTTTAAAAAAATTTGGTGAAACAACAAAGAAACTACTAGTTCTAAAACCAGCACCCTCCCTTAAATGTCCCGCCATTCATGGCTTAACGATGCTCCATTTTCAAGCATAAAAACTCACAGCGAAATACCATAAACGAATGTGTCAACAGGCCACACTTAATAAAATTTTGTTCGTATTAATAAAAAGTGAGAAGCTGCTTAGCTAAAACCCTGTACTGGCTTCATTGTATTCTACTGAGTATTCTAAATATTTACACGTTTTCATGCAGTTCAGGGGGCATAAAACTTGAAACAAAAAAGAAACACCGACCAGTCCAAACAACAAAAAACCGTTTCTGATGTTTCAGCTGCCAGCGTAGAAGTCTTGTTCACTAGACTGCGAACAAGGCTTCCTTGCTGGAAGCTGAAACGTCAATAACGATTTGTTTTTTGACAGGCCTGGCGTACCTTTTTGGTTTCAATTGTACCCTCCCGGGCAGACAGGATTCCATCATGCTCTCCACTTCCTCAGGGAGCGTTCCCCTCAGTGGGCCATTATTGCAACTAAGTAATCTAAAACCACGAGAAAAAAATTAAACTGTTCTAGTGGACGTGTTCCAGTGGACTGTTGGAAAGTGTGGAGCCTGGCAAGAGGGGCTGTAAGCACCCTCTTGACTAGTTTCCGCATCAGCCTGGTGTTGATACCGAAATTGGTCAAGAGAGGTCAAACGCAGCCACTGAAAAAGCCTACAAAGAGACATTGGATTGAGTTTTCATAATTTCGGGCAATTAATGCATTAATCCGTGACGTTTTCCTTGTTTTATATTATTGCGTACTTATTTGCGTCCTAGCAAGTGCAGCGTCCGTGGCAATGGCGCAGCACAAAGAGCACCCCCAACATTTTGCGTATAAGGAACGTATGTCTCTGTGGCGCAATGCGATTGACAACTTCTTGTACTGCGAGGGACCCAGGTTCAATCCCAACCAGGGAAAGCGGTTTTCTTTACGAAGCCTCTGTTTGGGTGCGCGACGTCAGTTTAGCTACGACAAGCCGGGCCCCTAAAGTTCTCCGCACTTTTAAACGAAAGACATCAGTAAAATTAGCAGTGGCTTAGCTCGGCTATGCCAGGATATACGTAGCGTGAGCTAAGGTTCAGCACCCGTACTCCAATTGGATTGGATTTCAATCCAACACAATCCAATTTAATCCAATCCAAATCAAATGCAATCCAAGCCAATCCAATCCAATTTGATTCGATCCGATCCAAACCGATCCAATGCTTCTCGCGCAGAACGGCCCTTCACGGCACACGTGAAACCGCTCAACCTTGGCCAGTGTAGCTTACGCTACAAAACATACTACATACCCGACAGCAGCCTGCGTAGGCGCCGCCCCTTCCTTTAGGCTCTCGAACCCCGGCGGCGGCCTCACAGGTTTAGCCCTCCCCGGCGATCCATTGTTTACAGTTGGAAGGGAGCCCGAGAAGGGCTGGAACACCGGGAGGCCTCCTTCTGGCTCTCCTATGAAAAATGGGAGCCTGCGAAAGAACAGCGGGGCTACAACTCTGGGAAGCACGTCAGCCCCTTTTGTACCCACTGTGTGAAGGGGTCAACGAGAAGAAAGTTTGACCGCGACTGCCTGCTGGATGAACAATTGCTAAGCTGAACCACCCAGGCAAGGCGGGAAGAGGGGAGTTGCATTGATGCGAGAGTCGATGCTGGGCAAATTTCAAAGGGGGCATGAAGACGAAATACAGGTTTGGTTAATTTAATTAAAAAAGGCTGCTTTGCCTTGATAACAATGATGCCAATTTTATCGCACAGTTGAAAAAAGTAATCAAGAAACTAAGGAAAACGGATGAAGCGGTTGTGACTCTCCAACTATTTTGCAGGGACTTCTCCATGATGCCAAAATCTTGTTTGTGCGATTGGCGACTGCTGACCCAAGCCACCCCCAAACAATATTGCTGAAAGATGGTAGTGGAACCTCCAGTTCCATTTGATCACGACACATGAATGCTAATGTTTGGTGAACAAACACACTAAAAAGGATGTTTTTAGTGTCAGTCCATATTAGGTACACCACTTCTGCATATATTACGTTACCGTAGTGTGAAATTTAAAAGTTTTAAATATTTATTACCTTTTTTCTTTAATAAAAGACATCTTTCTTGGCTAGAAAGAGCTGAGAAAGTTGCCAACGAGCATTTCTCTCAAATTAAACAAAGTTGCACGTTGTCTTCGTGGTTCCATGAACGCCCACTGCCACCGAAATGAGCCGCGTAGCCAGAAAAAAATTTCATGCGCTCTAACAAAATTCCTCGCAGCATGTCTTTTAGATAGGAATGCTACTGAAACAATGTGCATTGTACGGTGCCCAAACAAAACTCAAGCAAAGAAAGAGTCATGTAAGACACACCCTGCATCCTCTTCTGCAATCACAGTCTTAGACTTCCGACCGAAAGCCATGCTATGGGAATCGATGGCCAGCCCCACACTCAAGGGTCGCATGCACTCTCCATTGGAATGCGGCAGAGGGTATGAAGGTGACCTGCTTTTCGTTTCAAGCAGAGCCCTGCAAAAGAGAGAGAGAGAAAAAAAAATCTTCCCGACTAAAAAACGAAAGCGAGATAGAACATAAAACAAGCACTCGTTTAACACCAGAAGCACACGTGTGGCACTTGACAAAGGTTTTAGTTTGAGCACGTATTCATCTTCCTTCTGTTCACTGCTGGCCAAAAGATTGTTACAGTATCGTAGCTACTTGTTGCAGTACATCAACAACAGCGCCTGACAACCTGGCTCCGCTTCTGCTATGACTCTGAGGCCCGTTGAGTTACTTTCCGGAAATGTGTTACAGTGTGTGGGAAAATGGTTTGCAGTGTCCCATTTGATTGCCTATGAGAACCAGTAGTAGTGAATCCCGTTGTAGCCAATTTCAAATCCCTAATCCTGAATCAACGTTCGAACGAGGGTAGTACTTGCGTTTACAATTTTCGTTAGCGCGCCTATTCGAAATTGTTCAATTTGAACGATATACCTTGGGAGCCCCATTTCATAGCGTTCCGGGCGTTTCTGGAACAAGTAAAGCTATTTGGAGTTATCTCAGAAAATGCCCCTTCAAAATCAGTTTTGTTATCATTTTTGCAACAAAAAAGTGATTTTTGACACACGTTTACATCACCTGGGTGTGGAAAAGGGGCGTGGTCATCGCGCGTCACTGCTACCAAAGAAGAATGCGTGCCACTTGTAATTACTCTGCATCAGCGCTTGGTTTTAATCAAGACACGAATGGTGAATCAGAGATGATTTTCAATCGTCAGGTCAGCACTCTGACAGTAATAATCCCTGAAATCGGCTGAAAATATGAATCAGTGCCTGTTTGCAAAGTTACTTAATGATCTTAGACAGTTTTATTGCCTCTGCGCACGTTGTTCTAAGTTGTCTTGTAGTCCTATGTACCACAGGACCATTGACAAACAGTTTAGAACAGTTTTGGTTTTGTTTGTGCATCGTGAAATTCACATTTGGCACTACTACACAGTTATCCAACTTCAAGCCTATCTGCCCTGGTACCTTCAGAGCCTGCTACTGATCCTCGAAAAAAAAAAAAACATGCTGCTTGTGATTTCATCCCATTCTGAAGTGATATCTGCGATAAGAACTCCAGATGAAAGTAACACCCAGTCGCTGGATATCAGTTCCAGCAAGAAGAGCACTTCAAACCGGCCTTGCACACCGCCAGCTGTTCGCCAGCCAGTTTCATTTCTATACAAGGGTATCAGCTCTGGAGGTCTAGTGTTGCTCCTTAGTAGAAATGTCTATTCGGATGAAGTTTTCAACAGGTTTCGTATTGTTTCTTTTCATAACTATTAAATGGCGCTGCAATGCAGGAAGCTCGTAATGCTCCACTCTTTCATAGCGCAACAGATACTCGCTGAAAGCTTTCAGGGCACGATTCTAGCGCATTGCACCTCATTCCTGCAAGCAGTGCTACAATAGCCAGTCAGAGATGATGATAAACTGCAAGTTCATGTTTTGAGCGATAACTGACTAGAACATCAGCAAGCATCAACCACCGAGTTTTGTTGTCAACTACATGCAGATTTTTCCGCATCGCGTGCTTGTCCCGATTACGGTGCTGGCCATAAATGCAAAGTCAGTCATTGACAAGATGTTTTTATGTCATGTGGGGACCAATTGGTGCCACTGATAATGTCAAACCGCCAAATTTCTTCCAAGAAACCACCCGAAATTGCATATTTTGAAATGTAGGTTGGGCTTCACAGTATGGCACGGGCACCCCGCATGCTAACATTTTTTTATATCTGACAAACTGTTCCCCGCAAGTCAACATTTTTTCAGACGTATTTTTTAAATCTTTCCCTACAAAATGTATATTCCAAATTTTTTTCTACTATCGGTGGCGTGTTATACACAACTCCTTTTCTATCATTTTCTACAACGTGATGAAAATTTTGATTTTTTTCGCAACTATGATGAATGAAAACATTTAAAAAAATGTTGTTGTCGGAAAGGGTGTTAAATCATTTGCCTTTCACTTTGCTGCAGTTAGTGCCTAGCCAATATGTCTAGCAGAAAAAAAAATGTTTTCTTAGACCCCTAAAAATCAGTCACTTTCCCATAGTAATGAAAGAGTTAATGAACAAAAACTGGTGTTTTGTCTTCATGGCCCCTTGTGAGAACGGCCCCGACACGCACCCAGCTGCGTCTTCTGCGAGTTGGGTCGTCGGGCTCTCGGTGACTCGTGGCTTCTGGACATCACTCCCTTCCTCCGCAAATGCTGCTTCAATGGCCGTCACCCCCATCTCCTCGGAAACCGGGGCTCTACGAGAAAGGATGGGAAAATAAAGTAGAGGCGATAATAAGACTCCCAGTGGTGATCGAAATGCAAAAAAAAAAAAGGGTACTCTGTTATTCGCAAAAAAATTACCAATGACAGGCAAACTTGGCGACTACCGTCGGTCGCAGAAAACTTTAAAAAATAAATAAATAAATAAAACAACGAACTAGCAGAGATTTACCTAATCCAGCACCACAAAACAAAATATTGAAATATTAACTGGAAACTACCCACGAAATCTCAAAAGTCTGCGCGATCGTGTGCCCTCATGAGAATAATCACTAAAAAAAGCCAAAAACAAAGGAAAAAACAAAAAAAAAGCTGTTCCGGTTGGTGCCTTTCATGGCTGCCACCAACAAAACATGAGGTTGGTGAAACGAAGAGGAGTACGAATGCTAATGTGTGAGTACAGAACTTTTCTGAGAATTTGTCGTTCTGCAGTAGCTTGCACGCAACTTTTCCCACCGCCGCCTTCAGCTGGTTTCACAACACCCCTTTCGTCTTCCGTGGGGATTGTCTCTGCTGCACATACAAATTGCAGCGAATGAGACGAGGTGGAAGTATCGCCATACTCTCCCAGTACACAATGCTGGAAGAACTGCCAAACACAACACATTTGCTTGCTCTCTCTCTCTCTCTCTCTCTCCCCCCCCCCCTTAGTTAATACAGCTCAGACACAGCCATCGTAGATGCCTGAAAGTGCTGCAAACATGGCTGTTGCCATAAGAGGATGAAAAAGCTCTGCGTTAAGAGGAGGTGGGGGAGAGTTCTTCGCTGCGATTTGAGTCTTTGAAGATTTGATGACTGATTGGGCTAACTTTCAGCCAAGCCTGGAAGCACTTTTAGCGAAGATTATGATGCACTTTTGATATGAGAAAGCCTTCTTTCGCGCTTCTCTCAACTTTTGGTAGCTTTTTTTCATCTAAAACCGTTACGTCAACTAGCCCAACAATATGCTGTACTGAGCGATAAGAGGAGTTACCGAGATGCACCTGATTGTGTCTTGCGTTGGTGGGGCCTCTTCTGTGGGGCTCATAGGCATCTGCGGCTCCTGAAAGTCGGCTGCGGCCTTCCAAGCCACTGCAGGCCTCTGGGTCAAGCTCTGAGGGCCATCGGAATTCAAGCTTGGCAGACGTTTTGCGGTGCCTGCTCCATCTACGGCAAGTGGGGCTCTGCACAAGAAGGGAGACACACAATGGAAGCTATACACCTAAGACCCTGTAAGCATGATGAAGCAGGCAGTGTGACCTTTCAGTAATGGAAGCCACTGCTGCGGCACCTGGGACACTGTTACTCTCTGTAAGCAGCTACATGATGATGCCCATCCTCAGTGAGCAGAATTACAGCAGTCTCATTCTTCGTGATTTCATGCCCAGCGCTATAGTATAATATGACATGATCACGTCCTTGCATTAACCTTTGCGATTGAGGTAAAGCACTTGTGCTCTTTCTTACCTTCTGCCTTATCCCGTTCCCCTCTCTTCCATCCCCATCCCCTGTCTCCGCCATGTGATCCGTCTCCGTCTCTGCCATCCCCATCCCCTCCCCCCTGCCTTAATTTTTACTACCCTTGATTCAATCCCACCTTTCCTGTTACCTCTACCTTCCCCCTCCGATTCCTCCTCCTTCTCTCCCTCCCCTTCCCCCAATACTCCTCCTCTTCTACCTCCCCTACCTTCTATCTCGTATTTCCCCGTTCCTCCTGCCCTGTCTTCCCTTCCCCTTTATGTTTAAAACTCCCCCTCTCCTATCTCCCCCTCCCTTACACTTTCCTCCTTCCTTGCATTCCCTCCTCTGACAACAGTCCCCTTTCCTTCAAACCTCTTGCACTCCTGCCATTCCCCATGTCATCTGCTGCATGTACTCTTCACCTTTCTCCTTTAAAGTTTCCCCTTTGAGCTCCACCCTTATTCCTCTCCCCCTCTTCTATCCCTACTCCCTTTCCTTTCCCATCTCTTTCCTCTCCCTCATACATTTGCTCTCCTTTTTTCCTCCACACCCCATCTCACAAATCCCCTTCCTCTTCTCTTCAACCTCACCATCTTAGACTTTTTATTCTCCTGTCTTGCTGTCCCCTTCTCCCTCCTCCCCCCACTACCCTCATTACTATTGTCAGTTTTCCTCCCCTCATGACCCCTTATTACAAGTGCACCCTCCTATCCACCCGTTAATGATTGAGGATAAAAAAAAAACGATACTAATATACCCATGTTTTACACTCTTCGTTGAACACTAGCGCTGCTCTTAGGGCAGGCAGAAAAAAACTTAGGCACAAAATAATACTTATTTTTTCTGTTACCATGGTGGCAGCTGTCCTATGCAATATTACCCTCTCGGCTTTTCGTCCATAAACTCCTTTTAGTCGCCTCGATAGCCTTGAAGTTAAGTCCCTCTGTGCTACCCTTGAATCTTAGGGCTTATGAAAGCCAAATCATTCCCTCGTAGATTTGGATGGATACCCTCGCATTCTCACACTATGTGACACACAGTTTCTGCTTCTTTGACGCAGACCACGCATACACCATCATTTTGTGAATGCTTCGTTCGCAAGCAACCTGCTCGAGCCTCAAAAAGCAAAGCACTGCCCTGGGAATTATCGTAGAAATTTTCCTTCCTGACGATCAATTTCTCAGCCCTGTACATCTTTAACAACGTTTTAGCTTCCATTTTTTCTCTCCATTTATTCGTTTCAATCTGCCTCGCCTCTTTTTTGGTTATTGGCCGTTTTGGATTCTTCACTGTGCTACTCTCCCCCTCAATCTCCTCTCTCTACACTCATCTTCCCCTCCTCGAACCCTCGCCTACTAATTCCCAGTGGCTGAATAAACAAACAGTGGGCAAGCTCACTAGTAACCCTCTGCCTTAACCAAAAGACAGAGACCAAAATTTTCGTGTTCAGGTAGCGTAAGAAAGTGTACTAGTATTATCTTGAAATGCACCATAAAGACGAAATACAAAATTGGTTACTAAGAACCAGTCAGGCTTGTTGGTTCATGTCAAAACAAAGAACATTACACCGCAAGTGCTTGTGGTGTTACGTTCTTCTTCGTCCTACGTGTGTCTGCGCTGTAAACATTTGACAAAATTGGTTCCATTAAAAAAGAGACTGCTCTTCCTGATAACTATATCAATTTCGTCGCAAACTTCACACAAACAATCGAGATATCAAGGAAAACAAATAAAGGAATGGCGACTCCCCCAGCAAACTTCCCGGCCGCGTCTGTGACATCAGGGAATCCTGTTTGTGCTGGCCAAAGCCACCGCCAAGAAACATATGGCGATTGCATACTAGGGCCTTCAGTTCCATTTTGTCGTACCCTAACCTGCAATTACACACACTGATAACTGCGTTGTTACTGCAGGCCCATATTACATCCCTCCTACCCATATCACATCACTGTTAATATGGCATTGAAAGGTTTCTCAATATCTCTTGCACATTTTCAAAAAAAAAAAAAAAAGAGCTGTTTTTTTCGTGGCTGGGATGGATTCTGAGTGAGTTTCCAAATGCTAGTTATTCCAGATTTAACAAGGTTGCATGGCCCCTTTAAAAGAAGGTTAGGTGTATAAAACGCACCCAGCAACGTCTTGTGGACACGGGTTGCAGAGTTGGACATCGGAGATCAGCAGACCCGTAAGAACAGGGACAGCTTGAGGAGTTGCTGCGGGCTCGGCACTCATGTTCTGAGTGCAATACCCGCTAGAGCTCAGCGAAGCGTGTGAGGGCTCCTCTCCTTCACCGTCAAGCGGGGCTTCTGTGAGAGAAATAAAAGCTCAAGTTTAACAGCCCAGCTGGCACACCATCACTGAGCAAGCAAGCGCCAGCAAAGGAGCTGTTAAACCCTTGCACAGTCACAAGGTACCGCAACAGGGAGGCTCCTAGCAAGCACAGCTGCAATGCCTCTTCACAGCAGATCACATGGTGTGATGTCGCACGTGCCACACTTACGCTCTGGCGACTCAAGGTCACTGCGACTCAATGAATGACCTTGAAAGACATGGTGCAGTGGAGTTTCTCACTCGAAAGAGTGGCATCAAAATGCACCAAAAGTTTATTCAAATACTAGGGGTGCTTGAGGAGTCGTTAGGAAACCACTGTTGTTCCTAAGTCAAAGGGCTAACTTTACAATGCAAAGCAGGCCCAGGATACCTCTCCTAGGACAGCTGCGAAAAATGACTGTATGATCTATAAATAAGAGTGCGTTATCTGAATAATGTGCATTGAAAACCTTTATGGTAAAACTGAGATTTCACCATATAACTGCTGATATAATGAAGTTGCAGGGAACGCGGTAAATAATGATCTGCATTAGGAGCTACTTTTCATTAAGAGAGCAGAGTGGGACAGGAAACAAACGCGTGTTAAGGACTTACTAGTAGAAATTAAGAAGAAGAAATGGACGGGGGCGGGGCATGTAATGCAAAGGCATGGATAACCGTTGGTCATTGAGGGTAACAGAGTGGATCCCTAGAGAAGGCAAGTGTGGAAGGGGGTGGCAGAAAGTTAGGTGGGCAGATGAGATCAAGAAGTTAGCGGGGATAACTTGGTCACAGTTGGCACAGGATTAGGGTAATTAGAGATCTATGGGAGAGGCCTTTGCCTTGCAGTGGGCGTACACAGGCTGATGATGATTATGATGATGAATCTCCGTCATGGTGCGCTTTCTATCTTTTGGGAGGAAGCTCTATGATTAGTCAGCTCTGCTGCCCAGCATGCTGCGGTGTGGCATAATTTCAGTGGTTTTGCTCTTCACATGCATTGCTGATGTGCACAGTGAAAATATAATTCTTCCCGTCAAATGAACTTCGGGTTGGCACCAGCAAGATGAAGTAAAACAAGGTAAGTTCTTTGACATAACAAACAAAGGAAATACAGTCAGTGACAGAGTCAGTGAAACGTACCCGTTATCTTGTCCCTCTCCACTGTGGAATGCCATCCATTTGGGTCTCTGTCTTGGGGGGATCCTGAATGAGGGCAACGTCATCAGGACCCACTGTATCACCAACAGCGCTCATGTTCGGAACATCGTTAGTGCCTGAGCTCAGGGGAGCACCTGAGGGTCTCCCTTCTTCCATGGTGACTGCAACTCTGCAGAAAACAAAAATTCTAGGTGAATTCCCATTTCAAAGCATTTCGTACAAACAAAGCATATGACTGCAGGTGTGCTTACACCAGTGGCGTAAGCAGCACTTCATTCGGGGGGGTGGGGGTGGGGACCCCAGAAAGAGAGAAAAAGCAGAGAAAGTAAAAAAAAAAAATGACGAAAAAGAAAATAAAGAACTCAACAAGGATTCGGCTCGAAAAAACGACTCAACAAGGATTCGGTTCGAAATTAAATAAAAAAAAAAAAACTTTTGAGATGCTTTCAGCTTCATCTACTTGAGCATCTTCAGTTCACATGCTACATTTTCACTGTGAACGTTTGCCGGAAATGACATTCAGCCATCCCGGCCACATAGGGTTTCCTCCTCCTCTCCTCCCCCTCCCACCCTAACACTGTTCCCTTCCACTTTCCCTTCCTGTTCCCCTCTTTCCCACCCTCTCTTCCACGGCCCTCCGATACCCCTACCCATTGCGCTCTGATCTCCGTCCCCCTCCTCCAATTCCCCTAATCTCTGACCCACGCCATTCCCTTAACCCCCCTCTCTCATAACTTCCCCTTCCCCATTCCTCCTTAATCGCATCCCCATTTCCTCCCCACGTCAATACCCTCTTCCTTTCCTCTCTTGCTCCACACCTTCCCACGACCTCTAAGAGTTTCCTCAGTTTTTTATTCTCACCTCCCCTCCCTCTTCCCTACTTCCCCTTCCGCCCTCTCCCTCCCTTTCCACTCTTATCTCTCCTCTTTACGTATACCCCACGACGGCCCCCAACGTCAATTCTCCGCTCTCTCCCTCCCTCCCTCCCCCTCTTTTCCACACACTTTCGACTTGCCCATTCCTTCCAGTCCCTTCCATTCCCTTCCCTTTTTTCCCCGACCACGCCCTCCTCCGTTACACTTTTTATCTTCATATCTCTTCGTTTGTCTTCCCATCCCACTCGTCCTCTTCAGCTAAACTCATCTTCCACTCTCGTCTAATCCCACGATCGCAACCTGCCTCCTTCGCCTAGCTCTCAACCATTCACTGACCAATTGAAATCACACTCCTCCCATCTCCACATCGCTACTTCCCATCACCCATTTCCACATGGCCACGTACCCGTTTTCCATTTACCTTGGTCAGTAGCCCACTAGGAGCCACGCTCACCGCTAACGTTGCTGGCTGCTTCGAGACAGATGGCGCTTAAGTAGCCCAAGGAAGTGATAGCAAACACTGAAAGCAAGCGTGCCGAACAAAACGCGGGAAAACAGTAACAAACAGTTCATCACGAAGCCCAGTCTCTGAACCAATATGCGAAATGTTACGTAAAGTGCACGTGACGGCGAAGAAATTCGATATAACCAGTAATTCGAGACACGCGATCGCTTCGTAGAAGTTCAGTATGTACAGTCAATGCGGAAGTAGCCACGGCAACTCTGAAGAACTGGTAAGTGCGGATTATTGAGTAAAAGAAATTGAGGTACAAAAAAGTAGTAAGCTAGTTGTCTGGCGCGTTTCACCAGGGCGCGAGAGGTGCGCGCTCCAGTTTATTAGAGAGGCCACGAGGTAGTTGGTCGTGCACCGGCATGTGCATTGGAGTAAGTCTCGGGGGCTCCCCTGCGCATGCGCCACAGTTGGTATCTCCCGAGACTGTGGACGTCTACCGGTTCTTTCTCATGGAGGCCACCAAGAATCAGGTATGCTATCTCAGCGTCCATAGTTGGGGCGACGACGGGAGCAGTTTTGCGTCAGCCATCGCGAAGGAATCCGAGTCGCTTTCCAACTCTTCGCCGACGATTCTGTTCTAAGCTTCTGATAGATCGTACAGACCCGGTAATTATCGTCAGCGCACAGCGTAGCATATAAGGTGTCCGTACTATCGACTGCGGGCGACGCTGGGGCAGGTTTTTTTTTAAACCACCTCATATTCAGGGTATTTATTTTTTCATATCTGGTAGTATATTCTTTTTTGCTCCGCCCACAGAGCGCATGCGCGGTGATCAGCCCGCCAAACCGCCCGACTACAGTGAACAATATTCTATTCACTGTAGCCCAACCGCGCGAAGCGCGACGCCATCGTGACCTCGCCTTCCGAGAACGATTAGGCCTCACGATTCACGAACCGCGCCGCGCCGCGACGCTCAGCTCCTGAGACGAGGCCCCATATCATAGAGAAATATCTATGAAAACTCGCAATGCAAGCGTCCTTGTTCTCATTAAGCTAATGCAGCAGAATCAACAAATTCAAAAAGAAAAAAGTAAAGCACTTTTTTTACCCTGCTGCCGTTTCTCACAAATTGCGCACTCGCGTCGCCGTTGTCACCGCGTCGCCAACACTACCTGACACTACTTCGTGATTAATAAACTATGGTAGCGTGAGAACATTAAGTCAGTAGCTGATAAGAACTGCGACTACCACAACGTACGAGTGAATCAAGAAAGTCTCTGCTGCACGAACAACGGGTAAAAGAAACATGACAGCTTACGCCGTACTCACGAAGGCAGTCGCCGGCGATGGTATCCAAGGTCAACGGTGATCACAGAAATGTGACGGCAAGCGATGCCGAAAAGTCGCTATCTGTTCCACACTTACTTCAGTCTGTGCACAACGTGCACGACAATTCAGCGAGTACGGCCACCTCGGTAAAACCGGTTTGTAGTAAACAATGCAGCTTCTAACGGTGCCGGCCGAAACATACAAAACGTGGTCGACATCATGGAGTTTCCTCTCTAGCTCGTCACGTGATTTACTCGAAGCCAACAAGTATGGGGGATCTGTTGGCTGCGTCTGCGGAGGGTCAGAGAGTCCGAAACCGAAACTAACGTTTTTTTCAAGTTGAAAAGCAGATAATGAACTTTTGGGTGAGCTTTTGATGTTACTTTACTGTCACCTCAATTTAATTGAATGTCTTGATAAGAGGGTACTAGTAAGAGCTGCGCCACTCTCTCTTTTAAATAATTATTGCGTTCGGGTTGTATTCTTAATGGTGCCTTACTGCTAAATCGCCTAACTGCTAAATCGAAGCTGTAGAAAAAGCCTGTACCGTGCTTGTTCCGTCATCAGGCAAAATCCGCTGTAGCACGCGTGTTCCTTACTGCGCAAACCAGCATTGAAATTACACTTATGACGATCTCTATTGATCCCCTTCAAACAGGTTTGTCTGCGCCGAAAAGAAATCGATACGATTTTTTTGGGAGCTGCTGCAGGGCGACCAGTAGAATTCGTCATTAGATTGATTACCAATGGATTTTAGAACAATACTTATATATCTGCATTTACATAGACATATTTGCAGCCTCCAAGCAAGGCCGAATACCAAAGCAGCGCCTGCGAATCGTAGTGCTGAGAGCGGGGCCAGAAAGAAATTGCGAACACCAACTGATGGTAATCGGCAGAGAAGAGGGAGTCCATGAAGCAAAGCAGCCGAAAAACAACTTAATCGCTATCGACTGGTTAACCATAGCTCGCTACAGCTCGCATCCTCTCAATCTGACGAGGAAGGGATTAGGAGGGGATCGAGATGGTGTGTCACTATATACGGTGACGAAAGGCCAAAGACACTTTACAGGCAATGACGGCCAACGCTAACTATGTGGGCACACACAAAGTTAAATACGTCTTTGAATGAAATCGCGCCAGAGTGATCTCTAGCTCGAGGAGATAGACTGGTGGAAATGCCGTGGCAGGTGGCGGCTACCCTGGGCCCACCCATGGTACAGGGTGAGCACTGTACAAGCACGGCCCGCTCAACAGTATATCTAGGATGCGTCAAATGATATTATGCGGGCTGGGTAGTCATGATACCGGTATGGTCCCTATAAATATTTGCCGGCGTGGTCACTGGGACCAATTCCCCATATCCTGTTGCGATTGGTCCTGGGAGGCGACGTGCTGCTAGGGCCAATGCTCTGAAGAGGTCTTCGGGGGTAGTGCTAGAACAGGCATGTAGAACAGGCAACGTACCGTCAAAGTACTAATCCTTGGATTGGGCATATCCAATGTTATGTCCCTAGTGGCAACGCAGCCGCGACACCCATTGCACAAGACATGAACTCTGTCGAGATACGAGTCAGCAAAGGAAATTAGTTACGAGCATAACGTTGGCTGAAGAACTTCGGGTAGACGTGGAGGAAAAATTGGACGCCTATTTTTCTATTCCAGATGAAACTTGATAGACAGCTCAATCGATCGGTTGAGAAGTGGAAGGAAGGAACTGACCAGCCTCCGACTGCGAGAACCAGCTCGGCTGATTGCACGCGCGGATGTGGCAGTAAGGTCCAACGGTGTCCTGGAATAGGGACTTCGCCTGCATATTGCTTTCATGCCATTAAAGTTTTTAACAGCAGAGCTGTTTCGGCCCGAAGTAGAAAGAAAACCCACGCGCACGTGAGCGCGTGCCTCGCGGCTACCTCCCGGCGTCGTCCAGGCTTGCGCGTGGGCTGACGCCAAATGAGGAGCTCCTGCCTTCGTCGGTCGTCGCCGTCGTCGTGTAGCGACCGGCGAACCATGGGTCCGACGCGCCGAAACGACGATTCTGTCACCTTTTTACAAGCTATCCCTTCACATTCACACGTGGAGACGGCCACCGGACCAGCTGACGAAAGAATGGGGTCCCACCGGGGCGAGGACGCGTTACAAGAGGATTTGCCCTCGCGGCTGCGCCGTCGGGAGACGACGACGAAAGGGATGACGAAGATTGCTACTGAATGAAACACTGTGCATACTTTAATGGCCCTTACTTTACAGTGCCGTCCATAACGGCTTTGTACTGCTGGGGCCCGGCTTCTTCCTCTCTCCTGGGATCCGCTGTCAGTGGGGGTAGAAGCTGGGTTGAGCCCCAGGTCTGCTGTTTCTCCAGCCTTGCACCACTATTGCAACCTGCACCAATTTTTTCTTCCTCTTTTCTGGTAGTAGGTAACGCGCTTATTTCATAATCCCATTGTCGATTTTGTACTCATATCCATCCAAGAACACCGTGATAAGTTTAACCTGCTGCCATAACGGACAACAGTGCAACAGCACCAAGTTAGTTGAAGCTTTCGTTTGAGCAGGAAGGCCAAAGCCAATGAGGGGGTGGTTGGGTTTCGGACGGGAAGGGGAATATATAGGGTATTATCAGTTTCATTTCTTAGTTCACACTTCACAGTTCACACTTAGTTCACACTTAGTTCACACGTCACCGTTTCCGAGTCAGTGTGACGGACTAGGCGTCGCCCTGCTAGACGACCCGCGCCAGACCACATTTAATTGCAAAGCTAGCAAGCTCCGAAAGAAGCTCACCGCAGTCTATGTTGTCTGATATTTCGGAGAAGGTAAACGGGGGTGTGACGTGGATAGAAACTGCGTTCGATGCTTCTGGAGGTATACGCATGACCAAATAAGATGGTTGCAAATCAGATTTGACGCCCAGATTGCAATAAGGGCAATGTTCCCGTCCTTCAGATGTGCGAATTCATTTCTGAATTATATTGGAAGTATTCGTACCGTCAGCACAAAGCTTATTTATGAATACTTCAGCCGCTCTTGGTAAATGCCCGCCGCGAAGTCGAAGAAGAGCACGGGGCCAACACTCCATGGTCAGCGCTCGTATACTTCTGTACGTCGTTCACCGGTGACTGCTGGTGACCCATCCGTGAGCCATCAGTGGGATACAAGGGTCCAAACAAAATTTCTGAACAGTCACCCATGGTGGGGCAGTACTGGGCTCACACAGACACACCAGTCAACACAATTGCCAGCAGACCCACGAGTGACACACGAAAACAACGTTGACGTCTTTAGTTTAATACAAAAATGTTTTGAAGCCGTATAGTATAGACAAAATGTGGTTGGCCTTTTTACAGTAAGCTGCGTTGGCTAGGTTTCCTATTCATTTAATGTGCAGCATTTTGGCGGTCGCTACTGTGGTTTGAAATCGGCGTCCGCGTCGTACCGAGCGAGCGAAGTCAGAAAGAAAACGGCGGGCAGCAAAGCGTGGCGAGAGTGTGAGGGGGAGGGGCAGTATGCTGACTGACTGAATAAGCTTTATTGAAGTAAAGATAAGGAAAGGGGAAAGGGAGAAAAGGATGAAAGAATCATAGGTGGAACCCTAGGGCCAGTGATCCGTGGCTTCTGCTCCCGTCTTCTCCCGGCTGATTAGGTCCTTTTGGATCTGTAAGTCGGGGCTGGCGAGGGCGGCCTCCCATGATTCACGGGAAGTCAGTGGCGGGTTCTTTTGGTGTTCGGCCCCTGCCCAGAGGTGTGGGCAGGCCCACGTGGCATGGAAGAGGGTAGCAGTCTCTCCGCATAGCCTGCAGTCTTCTGTGTAGTCAAGGTGCCATTGTTGGAAAATCTTCGCCCAGCGAGATTTATGTATGAAGGTGTTCGTTTGAATCTTACGTAGCATCTGGGCTTCACTTGCTGTTAGTATGCCGAGCCCGGGCGAGACGCTCCCCGACGGCGACACATGGCGAAAGTGAGGGGGAGGCAGTGAGACAGGCTGGTCGGTGGCGATGCGCTGCGACGTGACGCCATAGAAGCGCGTGCCGTCGTACGTTCACTTCCTGAGGCGCAGTACGCGCCGCCGACGCAGAGGTTTACCATCACTGCCTTCGGGAGAACCCACAAGTGAGTGCTGCATCAGCGCGCTGCAGCACTCAGGAGCGAATGCTGAACAACGAGTTAGGCAAGCGGTGGATGTGCTTCGCGTCCTCCTCGTTGCGTGTCTCATCCGAACCACGTGACATTTGCGCAGGAGGTTCAGACACGATTTACCAAACATGCTCGGCGGCGGCGCCGCGCGCCGCCGTGAGTTCGCTGATTACGTGGTCACTTCCTGAGACGCACCAGATAGGCGACGTGACCGAGAAGACAGCAGTTCGCGCTGCGCCCAAATTTTGCCTTAGGGAGTGTAGTAATTATCAGCCATTTTTTTCCATGGCGTCACACAAAACTAATGGTGGCAAAGCCAACTTTATCCTCGTGTCTTCGAAGCGCAAGGTATTACATGGCGCGAGGCGCCTGTGTTAGTTTGTTTGTTTGTAGGCGGCTGCTTTCTGTAGAAAGTGTACTCCTGCCCAGAAAATCTGCCGGCTGAACGCACGAAAAATAACCAGAAAGACGCCTTCCTGCCTTTCAAATTTTGCGTCTTTCCACGTGTGCGGGGACTGCCGAGTGCCTGCTTAAAGGCGCCGTACGCCGATTCTCCACCATGAACGGACACGTCCACCTCCCCATTCCTGACCACGTGCTGAGATTTAATAACGTCAAGAACGTCTATTAGAGTGCATTTGTGGGGACCGAGAAGGTTGGTGGTTCGCGCGTTCTGTGTTGGAGACATTATAGGCTGACGGAGCCAGAGGGATCCAGCACAATCAACGACGCAGCGGCGTACGTGCATCAATTTGACATCCTCCAAGACTGTGGCTACAGTTGCGAGTATGCAGATCAGTGTATGTCACGGGGACAGCAAAGCCATTGTGACCATCGAAGGGACAAGGAGTATACAACTCCGCTGATCACCTACTTTAGTAGGTGGGGATGCCTTGAATTTTATTTGCAGAATGCCGCGGGCGAACGCCACAGAATGCTCTTACCCGGAAGATCAGACGTTCCTGAGCTTCGAGCTGAGCCTAAGTTAGCGCACGCTTATAATGCGGCGAGGAAGAGATGGAAGGGCAATTAGGGTGGCGGGGCATGCCCATACGAGGTGGCACGTGTGTATTCGGGTATTGCAGGATAGGACGGATATGTGATAGAAGGCTGTGGGGTGTTGAAGTATGTTTGGCTCTGAATGAAATCAAGGGTCGGATGGAAGCCCGTCTGGTCGCGGAAAACGCAGGCAAACAATTAAAAAAAACTGATAGCCCACTATGTACAGAAAGAGCACCACACGGGCCACTTTAACTCTCTGTGAACCCTGCCTCCTTACAACAGGTCTGTAGTATCCTCGCATGTGAGCCGTACGAACAGGGTTTGCAAGAAACCTGATATCGCTGCCGACGTACAGCACGTGCATCGGGACTTCTCTTCAAATGGCTACCATAACTCATTATGTGCGCTCCGTGGAACGTCAGCTAGCCGCCAACACGCGTTCCAAGCACGGTGCTTGACATACCGTATTTACCTGGAATCAGCAAGCACTTGGTGCGTGTCTATCTTACAGTGTAAAGGTAGCGCACATGCCAACACATAGTTATGGGAATCCCTGGGAACGTCAAGTACAAGCTAACGAACGAAAAATTCCCAGGCGTTACCGACAGCATGCATTTCCTCTGAGACTGCGATCTGAAGCTATGTCGGCAAGACAGGCAATTTTCAGCAAAGACTCAATCAGCAAGTGTACGGAACGCAAAAAAGAAAAATGCATCTTATATTCTCTGGACGAACACGCAGAAGCAACTCGCCATGAAATAGACCGGGCCAGTGCGAAAGTAATCGAAAAAGAGAACGAACTTGGACCTTACGGCTTCCTCTTGAATCCTTGAATATCCAGACCACGGATCAATGCATTTAATCGCAACAACGGGAACTTCCCAAATGTGTACGCACGTTGCCTGCGCCAGCATCTTAGGCCTACATAACCGATCGCTTTCGCCCTTCATTCACTGTGATCAATGTTTCCACACGGGAGCCGAAACGTCTTTTAAAGCGGAAGCTTTCTCAGTGGGACGGATGACGTTTTGTCAAGAAACTAATGAATTTCCCCATAGACTGGTTGGCCAACGGAAAAGCTCTGATAATATTTCTGGACACAGGGCGAGTGCGTGAAACCGGGCTTTCATTGTGTAAAAACGGTTACTTGAAAATCGTGAAAAAGGAGCAGTTCTAGATAAGACAATACGTGCATTGACCACATAGAAGAAGTATAATTGTATACCTTTGTCTATAAAGCACGCATGAGTATACAGGGTGTCAGGATGTAACCTCGACTGTTGAAGGCAACTGGTCAGTGCGCTCGAGTTTGCGACGTCCGCGTATCGGGTGTCGGGGTTGTTAGAGTATCGCTTCTGTAGGAGACCATGCAGTCTTCAACCGACGTTGTAAGTAGTGTGCTGCAGTAGGGGCAAGACAATGATCTGGAAGCATTTTGCTGCGTTGAATGAAATGAAAACAGAACGTTCCAGGTGTAGTGCGGACTGTAAGGGCGACATATTGCCGCAAAGCATGCATTGGATTAATTTATGTTTTGGTTTTACCGCCAGGCTGGGCCGGGCTGTGTTATCGGTGTTATCTGTGGGCCAAGTTAAGCGCGTGTTCCATTCTTTTTTTTGTGCTGCATGTGTTATCGCCTTTGATAGGGAGAGTGTTTTGAACTAACGTCGCCAGCCTAGAATAATCTTATTTGATCTACAGTGTGCTGGATGTAATTCGACGGCTCTAGAAACCCTCGCGCTGAAAGAGAAACGCCCTCAGGGCGGACGCCGCGGTATTCGATTCACCGACACTCGCCTGCGCACGTCACTTTGTTGACTGCTGCATCACCACCCGTGTTTTTTTGAGTTGTTAGAAGAGCACAAGCTCGCTCCAATAAACTTTTTCCCTTCAAGCCAACTGCGTCATCTTTGACTTCATGACAATATAGGCGAGCGAGCTGGCCCACTTTAGAGCTCAGGTCGCGGGTTTGATTCCCGGCCGTGGCGGCCGCTTTTCTGATGGAGGCGAAAAGCAAAAACGCCCGTGTGTACGAGATTTCGGTGCACGTTAAAGATCCCCAGGTGGTCAAAATTAATCCGGAGCCCTCCACTACGGCGCCCCTCATCGCCTGCGTTGCGTCGGCGCGTTAAACCCTACAATCAATAAATCAAATCACTTTAGAGCGCAGCTCTTAAGCGCCCGCTTCTGTGGTTTCGCGTCGTCCCTCACCATCGGCCTCGTTGTAACCGAGAGAACGAAGAGGACACCGAAGACAGAGCGAGGAGGAGTGCGGAGAAGGAAACTATATGGCGAAAGTGTGAGGAGGATAGTGGTATGCCGAGGCTGCGCGAGGCATGCTCGGCTGCGGCGATGCGCTGCGAGATGACGCCAGAGTAGCGCGCACCGTCGTGCATTCCCTGATGACGCGATCACCTTCAGAGGCTCAGCGCCGCCGACGCCAGAATCCAGAGGCGCACGCTGCCGACGTATCAGTTATGAGCCGTTACCCAGAAGACTCTGCAGCTTGTGCTGCGCTCAAATTATGTATTTGGGTGTATCGTAATCGTCAGCCAATTTTTTTGTGCGTCAATCAGATGAGACGACCAATTCTAGATATCGAGATTGAGTAAATGCGTGGCAGGAGCGAGTACGGGAAGACGCAGAGCAATTCTGTTGATTTGTCAATTCCGCACCTTGCACCGTACATGATGCGACTTGTGAGGAGCGCTTGTATGAGTTGGCACGTGTCTTGTTCTTGGAGGCGGTGGCATTGGGTGCGGAATCTTCGGATGAGGTTACCTGCGTGACGGTAAGATGGAGTTATAAGAGAAAAGCGGCTCCTGACCTTTCGGCTTGTAGGAAAACGCCGGGACGGGAGCAGAGGACATTGGAAAGTTTTAGCATTCCGTATGTTCCAGTGTCTTCCGTGCGTACCATGTTGACCGGGAAGCGACTGGGCACTTGCGCATTCGTTCCGGTAGGTGGATTACGGATTAGTTCCGCGGGCCGGCCCTCGCCATGCCCGCGTATTCGTTACGGTGGGGTGCGTCCTCCTCGCTGTTGCCCGCGCGCGCAGGCGCAGTCGCGTCCTGGTACTGACGGTACGCACGAAACGGACGGTAGGCACGGAATGATAAAACTCTCCGTCATGACGAACTGGTAAAGGGCAGGTTGGGGATTATGTAGATATGCGCGAGGAAGACGAGTGATGTGGTCTATGGGAGGCATAGGTGAATCCTCCCTGCTTAGCTATTCTAGCATGTAGTGAGTGGGTTGTTGGTTGTTGTCTTGCTGTGTACTGTC
This sequence comes from Haemaphysalis longicornis, assembly GCA_013339765.2. Lineage (NCBI taxonomy): Eukaryota > Metazoa > Arthropoda > Arachnida > Ixodida > Ixodidae > Haemaphysalis > Haemaphysalis longicornis. Next base: position 59,201,133 of record CM023458.1, read on the forward strand.
CCAGCCCAGTGTTGGTCCAAATTCTTAGACTGTTCTTCGTTACTTTCTCGGTGTGGTAACCCGAAACAGTTTGTTGCATATCTGATTCGTGTACCTCTCCTCTAGCGCCTCTGAACTGTCGTCTGTGTTTAAGGTATCGCTTCGGGGGTGTGCTCGTGGTGAAAATCGTTTATTGGAGCAAAGATAACAAGAATGAAGGTTCAGTGAAGTGCGTGGGGTTTTTTCATCGGTGGTTTTTCCTTTTCGCAGGACCAGCGAGGTTTCATATTCAGCACAGGCCTCCCGTCGCTGGACAAATCATGCTGTTCCAGCTTCTACCGTCACGGTAGTGTGCGACCAGTGGATCTGTACGGATATCTGAAAACAAAGAATACTGACTTAAAATACACTGCCAAAGTATAGTAGTAGCAGTAGACAAGAATTCGACGAAAGTTAGGTTGGGCAGGCATTGTATGAAGAAACAGCAATGCGGTCATTTACCAAGTCAAAAAAGTACAAAGGCGTTTGGAAACCAGTGCGGGTCCCTTGCTTACAATGAGACGAAAAGGGACAAGTTGTCGAATTTAAAGGTGAAGTTTGTAACGCAGTGACAGCATGTATATCAATGGCAATGTCCCTTCTTTCCGATTCATGGTATTGGAGTGCGATTGTGTGAACGATGATTCTAGAAAAAGACGCGATGTCCGGTTTCGTTCTTTAGACAGAACAGCAGCGTTCTGCCAGCAATAATCGTGCTGCTGCTTGTGCGCATGCTCGGCAATCGCTTTGGGAGGTCCCTTTTTGGTTTTTCACGTACGTTGGTGCTCTTTGATCCTTCTTGGGAACTCTGCTGTTTCGCCCATGTAAACTTGGTTGCAATCGGCGCAGGATATGCGCCGAAACGTCTTTGTACTGTTTTTACTTGGTCAGAAGACCGCCTTAGTGTGTCTTCAGTAATAGCAGCAGTAGCAGCAGCAGTAGTTGTAGAAGTAGTAGTAGTAATTGCAGCAGTATTTGTTCTTTGCTAAGGCAAACTCATCCTTGCATGAATCTGCCAGCGACTGACCCGCTTAAGCGACACCATAACAGCTGTACAACACACAGGAAGTCAGCGCTCAAAACTAGGTCCCGTGGCCCGCACAAACTCCATCAGGAGAAGAGGCGCGCAATCCAATGACTCTTGGGGAAATTTCTCTCATCTGTAGCAGCGGGTCGGACATATGCAGTCTCTCTCCGGAGATCACGAATAAAGTACTTCCTATGGAGGAAAGAACCTCTTCTTTCCTCCATGGTACGTCCGCTGAAGGCCGTGGTTGGGGCAATTCGTGGTAACACTCTCTATACAGTTCGGGTTTCTCTCGTTGCTGTCATAACAGATAAGAATGCTTTTCAATCTGCTGTAAGCAACCTATTGTTGTGAATATTACTATTTTTTGTTGTATTTTCAGCGTGTATTTATGGTGATGCTTTTCTTTTTCTGCTACAGATGCAAGTAACCTCTGCTCCCCTATATACCGCCCTTTTGTCCCTAAGTGTAAATAAATAAATAAAAATAAATAAATAAATAAATAAATAAATAAATAAATAAATAAATAAATAATAAATAAATTGATGACTTCTCGTTTTCCTCCTATATCACGGAATCGAGACTGCGTGTCGGGTATATAAGGTACTGCATATATCCGGGACGTTACTAGAAGTGTAGTAATGAGATTCCGTGTGTGGGACAAATTCGGGCAAACGAACTGAAATTCATTCCCCTGCCCCTCTCCTCCTCCCACCACCATCCCATTACTCCCTCTAGAGTCTTCGCCGTGGCTCCGCCCCACTCGCAACGCTGACGCCGTGAGTTTTTTTTTGTGTACCCGCCGCGGGGGCTCTGTGGCTAAGGCGTTCCGCTGCTGAGCACGAGGGTGCGGGTTCGATTCCCGGCCGCGGCGGCCGCTTTTCTGATGGAGGCGAAAAGCAAAAACGCCCGTGTGTACGAGATTTCGGCGCACGTTAAAGATCCCCAGGTGGTCAAAATTAATCCGGAGCCCTCTCACTACGGCGCGCTTTATCGCCGCGTTGCGTCGGCGCGTTAAAACCCATACAATCAATCAATACAATCAATCAATTCAATCAATCAATCCAATCAATCAACCTCAATACAATCAATCAATCAATCAATCAATCAATCAATCAATCAATCAAACAACATCAATCAATCAGTTTTGTGAAATACAGTACTACTGCTAGCGTGGTAATAACTGGTAAGCACACTACCGCGGCCGTCCAACAAGAGTATAACTTACGTTTGGAAAGGTCCACAGAGTACATGTTGAAATCTGGGAAAAAAGTGGCATCAGTGAATTAATTTTACACACAAAACGAACGAAGTGAAAGCAAGTGGTTTTAATTTAAATTGATTTCCTCTACGAAGTGTAATTTAATGTCACGCAAACAGGTTCAACGGACCGTAAACTCTCCTTATAGCGCTATCGCTTTATACGAAGTGCTTCACGGTCCCCACTGCAGCGCATTGGAAATCTCCGCTTTTCACGAAGCCTCGTTTATTACGAAGACGAGATTTCCTTATTACGAAGTTTTCTTGGCTGAATACTTCTTTCCAACGAGGGTTTATGCTATCGAATGTTTGTAATTGAGTGGGCGCAAACTCTACTCTGGAAAATGATTTATACCCTTTTTGTCTAAAACTAAAACCCTTACACACTATACAAATTAAATAAAAACACCCTTTGAGAGGGTGTAGTTGACGATAAAAGGCCTTTGAAATGGGTGTACAGTGAAAGCTCGTTAATTCAAACTTCCATAATTCGAATTTACGGATAATTCGAACTGTACGATTTGGTCCGGCCGAGCTCCGGTAGAAGCCTATGTATAAAAAAAGCCCCTAATTCGAACATAAGTGGGCTCCCTCACGATAATTCGAACTACGTGCCTCCGAGCCGGCGGCTTGGTGCATGTGGTATACGGCCGCATTAACGCAGCAGCTGCCTGCACACAATGGTAAGTCGCCTCTGGAACGGATACAGCAAAAATCGGAGAGAGAAGGTAAAATTGGGTAAACCCAATTCAAACCCCCATGGCGCATGCTTCCGAAGATGTCTTCTTTGCGGATTACAACGGCATGGACGCGAGCGAGGTGCTTTGGGGCACGCTGACAGATGACACCATTTCTTAGATTCAGAAACACAAAACCATGTCGCCGCCAGTACGACAGAAGAGGAGTAGGACGCTAGCACCATCGCGGCTCGAATGTAATGGTTGTAATGGTCGAATGTAATGCACTGTTGTATACTGTACAGTGCTCACGGATTTAAACGCGACACTACGAGCGCGTGGCCGCCGGTACATGCAGCGCCGCCCGCGGACGCCCATGGAAGCTAGGTGTTGTAGCACCACCCTTCTCTTCTTTAGTTCTAAAAAAATTACACCATCTCCCCGAAGGGAACTATGTGGTCATGCAAAGCAGTATTGTTGGCGTCCATTCAGCTCATCGGACGGTGCAGCGTGTCTCAACCGAAGCAGCAACTGAGGAAGCGGCGCGCGGACCGGGTTTATTATATAGAGCAGATGGTGGAGAGGAGGAGATGAGAGAGAGACGCGCATGCGCGCTTATCGCGAAGCTGGCGTGTTGCCGTTATGTTGAGTGATCTGGTGTTTAGTAGCGCGCAGAGGAATTCCACGTCCGGGTCCACACCGGTGGCAAAGGCACGCAAGTACTGTTGGTTACGGTGAGTAGGCGGTGGACTCGAGGGCCGAAGTTCTTGTCGATGTTGTCGTCTCTGTGGTAGAATCGGTAGTCTCCATCAGCGTTGGTGAGGTAAAGGTTGTTGACGTTGGGGATTGGTGCACCGCTGAGAGCAACGTACACGCCCTCGTTTCGCAGCTTTGTCTTCTTCTCCTTCTTCTTCAGGCGGTTCCCTACGGGGAAGATGACGACGGTGGTTGACGCTGAAGCTATCTCGTGATGGATTCTTTGGTTGGCCCAATCCCTAGGGGCATCCTGCAAAATCATCATCAGAAGCGCTGCGGATGGGGGCGAAGAGCAACGTACACGCCCTCCTCTTCGCAGCTTGTCTTCTCCTTCTTCGTCTTCAGCGGTTCCCCTACGGGAAGATGAGAGACGGTGGTTGAACGCGAAGCTAATCTCGTGATGGATTCTTTGGTTTGCCAGTCCCTAGGGGCATCCTGCCACAATCATCATCAGAGGGCGCTGCGACGGGCACGGACGCGGACATGCCCCCGAGCAAGAGACGCTAACATCCTCATCTAAAGTTTTCAGTTCGTCGTTTCTATTGACGTTCAGCTTCGCGTGCCTTCGTTGTATCAGTAGCTTCTTGACGTAGTTTGAATGAGTCAAGGACACAAGGCGCGTTCGTAGCAGCTTGCTCCTGTCTCGGTTTTGTAGCGCAGTCGGAAGAGCGCCGCGTACCTCCCGTTGCGGCCAGACAGTCGTGTGATCGAAACCGGGCGCCGCTAACTATTTCTTTTTTTATAATGTAGGGGGACTAGGTGCGGAAAATGAACGGACGCCGGAGGACATAGCCCCGAGCAAGAGATTCTTTTGCATCTAAAACTATTTAGCCCATATGCTTTGCTCGGGAGCACTTCAGCTTGAAGAAGAGGGCAGTCAGTCGCATGACACAGAATTGTTTTGTTTCGTTTCTTTTGTTCTCTCTGTTCGCGGAAAAGAAATGCCAGACATAACACAGCGCAAAACATATTACAACTTTTACACCACCTTCCGAAGCAGAGCTCGGCGTGCATAACTTACGCTTCCGCGGAAACTAAGGAGGAGGCTAGTGTACGCCAGCGCCCTCTGCGCGTGAGCGGCAGTCCAAACGTCAAGTCCAGGTATAGACTCATCTATATATGGAAAACGTGTGACCCAGTCGGGACAGCACCGCACACGTTAGGCCCTGCATCCCAGAATGCTTTGCTAGATCTTGCTGCTCCTGTCACTCCTCCACAGTTGAGTAGCTAACTTGATAGGCCACATAGAACAGTTGTACATCGGGGGTGTCCCTGTGACGGACGGGCAGACCGTCGAAGTCACAGCGGAGAGGGGCGCGGATGCAGCCGTCACCCGGCAGAGAACAGAGCTCTGCCTACGGTGCCCGCCCCCTCCGCCAGCTGGAGAACAGGAGGAATGGAACTGGTCGCAGAAGTCGCTCTCACTAGAATGCGACGGCCGCCATAAGCTGCGGCCGTTGTAATTGGAGAACCAGCCACACGCGCTGCCGCAAAAATCAGTGGGGGGGCCAAGGTCCATTTCCTCCTCTCCCAGGGGACACCCTCCCCTTTCCGCAGTGGCCCTGTCGCTGCGAGGCGTGTGCAGCCGGCCAACCTCCCGCCTGCGGAAAGGGTATGCTTACACGCCCGTGTGCCGGCAGCTCGCAGCGCACGTTAAAGATCCCACCAGCATTGCTAGTGGCGAAATTACCCCTCTACGGAGGTCCAAGCTCGCTGGAGCGACAATTACTGCAAATTAGGCAAAATTCCAGTCTCTGGGGACGACTGGGAACTTTGATTCGGCAAAATTTTTTGTTCTGTGCGAAATGGCGGATAAGGTTTCCTAAGAACAACATCGATGTTTTTAAACTCTCATGGCTGTTTTTATTGAAGCGGAGATACGACAAGTCTTGTCTGTTGGGTTTCCAATATGCTACGTATTTTTTATGTTGTGCCTCAGGAACTAGGCGCGGCCGTTAGTCTGCTACCACCCCCAAGCGCCGGAAGCAGTTACCTTAAAGGGACACTGAACTGGTTTGTAAACATTGCGGTACTACGCACGCAATTGTGGTCTGGAGCCTGTAGGCCATGTTTCCACCACTCTCACTGTGTTTACGTGACTTCGTTCACCACCAAACTAAATTGAAACCGAAACTGGTTTGAATTCCAACCTTGGACATCGTCCAATCAAATCGCATCTCGTATGCACGTCACTGCGGTTGGTTGTTGCGGTCACCGCAAATGTTGCCTGGTATGATTTCTTCTGTCGGGCTGTCATTATTAAATAATTCTCTATCGACCGAAGAAACGATGAAAAGTGTGTTTGTTTGAGCCAGTCTATGCAATGCAAACAAACAGAAGTCGAAAACAGAAGAAAAAATATGTCTTCTTTGTCCAGGTAACAATGACACCAATTTTATCGCAAACACCAAAAATATAATTGAGGTTTTAGGGGAAACATATGGAGCCGTAAGGACTTTTTGGCTACTTTTGGCGACGTTCTGGCGACAGTGGTCACTTTCTGGTGACTTCCCTGTGACGTCACAGAATCTTGTTTGCGCGATTGGCGTACGCCGACGTAAGCCACCGCGAAGAAACACGACCTTGGTCAATGCATAGAGTGGGGCCTCTACCTACTTCAGTTTGACCATATCTCTTGAATGCTAACGGGCAGTTAACACACTGGTAACTACGCTTTTAGAGCTGGCCCATATGACGTCACTCCCGCACATATTCATTAACTGTAGCGCGAAATTTGAACGCCTTTCGATATTAGGGGCGAAGCCCCTTAGCGGCTCGGGCTGTTGGCGTCTCCTGCGGCCGTCATCGTCGTCATCATCGTCTCATGTAGTAACGCTACTAAAACGCCGGGGAACTTGTTTACGCCTCGCGCTAGAGAGCTTCGTAACGCGCACTAAAAAACACAGGGACATTCGCATACGTCTCGCACTACAACGCTTCGTGCTTCATAGACAAGGTACTTTTACAGCAAATCTGTATACCTCTACCCCCCGGTTTCATCTCCGTGGGCAAAATCGCCAAGGCGCCAAGAGTACACTTGTACACGGCATGCTTCGCCCTTCCCCATGCTTCACATTTTTCTTTCGTTTGTCCTCGGCGAAGAAGGAAGTAGTTTGTGGCTGAGTGCAGCTGAGTGAGTTACCAACGGCTGAGTAATTAAATGAAGTTGCATTTTGTCTTCGTGTTCCTTCTGAACGAACCTGGAATGAAACAGGAAGAGGCTGCGTGGAAGTGCAACTTCGTTGCATCGAAAGCAGCCACAGCAACTCTTGACTAAAAGAAGTAGGGACGTGACCCCAGTACAGCTAAAGAGGGCAGTAAGTCTGATTGTAAGGTTTAACGCGCCGACGCAACGCAGGTGATGAGGCGTGGCGTAGTGGAGGGCTCCGGATTAATTTTGACCACCTGGGGATCTTTAACGTGCGGTGGAATCTCGTACATGCGAGCGTTTTTGCTTTCCCCCTCCATCAGAAAAGCGGCCGCCGCCGCCGGGGATCGAACCCGCGTCCTCGTGCTCAGTAGCACAACGCCTTAGCCACTGAGCCACCGCGGCGGGTAAAGGCAATAAGGGCGGCCGCTGGGCTTGCTAACTGATGCCCGTCTCGCATGTACTATTAGGGGCACAAGTGAGGCGTTAAGCTCTGAGCCTCGGTTCCTGGAAAAAATTACACCATCTTCCCGTGGGGATCCCTGATGAGGATGCGAAGCATCGTGGCGGTTCCGTGTGGTTCCATTGTGTTGCCGTTATGTTGAGTGATCTGGTGTTTACTAGCGCCAGGGGGAATTCCGCGTCCGGGTCCACACCGGTGGCAAAGTCACGCAAGTACTGTTGTGTTACGGTGAGTAGGCGGTGGTGCTCGAGGCGCCGAAACTCGTCCATCATGTTTCTTGTCGATGTTGTCGTCTCTGTGGTAGAATCCGTAGTCTCCGTCAGCGTTGGTGAGGTAAAGGTTGTTGACGTTGGTGCACCGGCTGAGAGCAACGTACACGCCCTCGTCTTCGCAGCTTTGTCTTCTTCTCCTTCTTCTTCATCAGCGGTTCCCCTACGGGAAGATGACGACGGTTGTTGAACGCGAAGCTCTCTTGTGATGGATTCTTTGGTTGGCCAATACCTAGGGGCATCCTGCCACAATCATTATCAGAGGTGCTGCGGACGGGGCGAGAGCAACGTACACGCCCTCCTCTTCGCAGCTTTGTATTCTTCTCCTTCTTCATCGGTTCCCCTACGGGAAGATGACGACGGTGGTTGAACGCGAAGCTATCTCGTGATGGATTCTTTGGTTGGCCAATCCCTAGGGGCATCCTGTCACAATCAGCATCAGAGGCGCTGCGGACGGGGCTGGTTGAGCTGCAAGGCGCGTGGCGCTTCCCGCCACAGCTTTCCCTTGGGAAATTCAACACCCTCCTCTAAAGTTTTCAGTTCGTCGTTTCCGTTGACGTTCAGCTTCGCGTGCCTTCGTTGTATCAGTAGCTTCTTGACGTAGTTTGAATGAGTGAAGGACATAAGGACGCGTTCGTGGCACTTGCTCGTGTCTCGGTTTTGTAGCATAAAGGAAGAAATAAATTATCCCTGCGCATTGGCTCCCATTCAGATCCCCACACAAAGGTAGCAAACACTCTGTGTAGAGCCTGGACGTTCGCCCGCGCACAGTGCAGTACCTGAAGCACATAAACAAGCTTTGCTACCAAGAAGACATTGCAGACTTGCGCACGGGCAAATACAGAAAGTTCTCGCCCAATCCATGCCTGCGAGGCACGCTTGACATGCGTGAGTGCTGAAGACCAGTGTGGTCCCGAGTTCCTTATTTGGTGCAAAGGCATGCCAAGGTACTCAAGCGGTGTGTTGTCCCAATTAATCTGGTGGTGTTGGGTTAATGCATTTGTTTGTGCACCAACTTGTGTCTCGGTTTTTCTTCTACAAGTTGGCGGAGCATCCATTTTTACGTACTGTAATTCAAGAGCGCATAAGTTACCATTTACCGTTTCTCCTTGTTTCTACGGGTGAGGTGAACCAAAAGCCGCCATGGGGTTTTCTAAGAGAAGTTGTATATACTTTTCATTTCCTTACTGCGCGGTTTTCTCTGGAGTACCTGTTTAGTCTTTCAAGGACGGCTATGACGAACACTTTAATTGATGATCTATTCCCCGTGCCTCTTTATCGCCAGCCATACTTGCGGGACTATACGAATAATGTTTTAGACCGTGTCAAGCGTATGTGCGTGCCGCCAAATGCCAAAACATTTTTCTTTAAGCTTCATTCGCAAACGCTTCCAGTTAAAACATGGCTGCGAGACAAAGGAATGTAGATCCCTTGGTCAGACAATTGCCGCTTGTGCAACCAACCAGAAACTATTTACCACTGTTTTGTGCTGTGCCGTGACGCGGTGTTTTTCTGGGACGTTTTGCAACGGACACTAAAAAAGGACATTGACATCACCCCCTACACCATTCGCTTCTTGCCATTTGAGGACGTTAATCGGGTGCCATATGACGTTTTTGTGCTCCTAGGTTTGTTTAGCTTGTGGAAGTGCCGCATGACTGATCGGCATGCTGAACCCCCTAGGCCGACCAAGTGCATTTTTCGGGAACAGGCCGCGTTGGTACGGAGCGTTTATGTAGCGCAGAGTGATCTACCAGAGTGGCTGCATCTTTTGGATGCGTGCGTTTGCTTGCCTGAGTTTTGAATTGGTGCCGACCTTTGTTAGACTGACGTGCTTACCCTTTGCTGTCTGTTAGTGTTTATATTGTGTGTCAATTGTCCTGGCTGACTTCTCTCTAAAATGTCCACGTATTAAAGAAAAAAAAATTGTAGCGTAGTGGGAAGAGCACCGCGTACCTCCCGTTGCGGCCAGAGAGTCGTGGCATCGAAACCGGGCGCCGCTAACTATTTCTTTTTTTTATAGTGTAGGGGGAGAGGTGCGGACAACGGACGGACGCGGGACATAGCCCCGAGCAAGAGATGCTTTGCATCTAAAAAGGCGAAGAGGAGGCCTACCGCCGTATCCGCTACTTAGAGCAAAAAGTGGTCGCCGTCGGCTTATAGGGCAACAGGCAGGCTGCAATTACTGAGTTTTTTTAAAGAAATAAATTATTGACATGTCTTGCTGCTTCGCTATCACCGTGCACTGTTGTTATTCCCCTTCGTTAGTTCGAACTTTCATTAACTCAAACTAAGACACCGTCCCCATTGTGGTTTGTATTAACGAGCTTTTACTGTATTGTATTTTTGCTAGGGTGTAAGCGGGTTATAAACGACAAAACACCCGAAAGGGTGTTTTCTTTTGTTTTGTATCCTAGGGTGTACGACTGTAATAGGCAGTGAGGGTGTAAATACTTGAACAGTGTAACTTCGCTCCGTCCTTTTGGCAGATGTGGCTTGGGTATCATAACTTCGGCGGCAGGGGGACATGTTTGAGGAATAACGCGTGTCATTGAAAACAAACTTACTGCGAAAGGACAATACGTATTCCGGAGGTCACTGACCGTGGAGCAACGCTCCCATAGAATAAAGAAAACCCTTCGAAATTCGGCACGTATTCCAGGCTAATTCATACGTATTAAGCGTGCGCTTGTCTAGTCTAGCGCTTGTCTCTGCTTGTCTAGTATAAATCGAGGGCATCTCTCTTTTTATAGTCAATTTGTACAGTTTTTGTCATAAGTTCCTCAGCCACCACAAAAGTTTCTAACGATCAAAAATTTCAAAGCAAAAGCTTAACCATCCCGTGTGAACGATGTATTTAATGACAGGAAGAATGGGTTGTAGCATTTCAGTCTTTCTGGAAAAGAAAGTCCACAATTTTGTAATTCTTCCTGTCCATTGAACCTACACGGTCCACACACCTTTGACAAAAACTGTATACATCTACCAGTACATTGCATTCTTGCCCAACCTCCTGTTTCATGTGAACTCATTTCGCTATGAAAATTTTTTTGTCGTGTATGTTTGCTTCGGAGCTGATGACGCCTGAAGATGACAACGATTGAGCCGATGCCAGATAAAGCCCATATTACAGCTAAGCTTTCTATGTCTCCCTGTTGCCGTCCATCTTTACGCACAAAAAGCACAGCAGGAGAGCCAACTTGCACAATAGGTTTCCACAAAGGCACATCAAGCGTCTCAAGAAAAAAAAAAAGGAATGCTCTCCGAGATCGGCCGACGTCTATCCGGCGTCTATCCGACGTCTCTCCGACGTCTAGCCGACGTCTATCCGATTGCGCCATTCCGACACGGTTTGGTTTGGGTTGGGTCAGGGGTTGTGTTGGGGTTGATCGGGCGTAAGTTCGGGGTGATTGGGGTTTTCAGTTTCGGTTTGGTTTATACGGACTGGTGACAAGCTTCGCGCGCATCCCTGTTCTCTTTAGGAAAAAGTGTTGTTTCCCCTTACATGTATTGTAAATGTTGCAACCCACAGATTGTTAAATAATTCAGATTTTCCTGCACCTTGCATGGTGGCATCGGTGAGACAGAACTCCGGATCCCCCTCCACAGTGCAGCACGAATAGCTTGGAGAAGTTCTCAAACAAAGAAAAATTGCCCGTGATGCGTGCATCTCTTTACTGCGTTAAAGGGTAACCTCTGCTTTCTGCGCACTTAACCAGATTGCGCATCTCACTGCGACCAAGGTTCTGTCATGCTGTCTCTGTGATGTCATAGAGACCTCGACGAGAAGCGGCTGGGAGGTCACCACTTGCTCCATCTATTTTCCCTAACTTCTCCATTTTGAACACGAAAGTGTTTTATTCCCGGGTACACAAAGATTTGAATGACGTCATATCCGTCACGGAAATGGCGCCAGTACAACGAAGCAAGCAAGCGGCCTGTAAAAGGTGCACCCCTGCACACTGGGTCTTTTTGCGGGGAAGCAACCTTTAGTACTAAAGAGCGCGTTTGCTTAGGCTTGTTCATTTTTGGGTTTTATATTTAAACACGAAAGTGTTTTATGCTGGGATATACCAAGATTTCACTGACGTCATATCCGTCACGGAAATGACGCCAGTGCAGCTTTGCCGAAGCGACCCGCCAGCAGGACGTCGCTCGCCAAGCACACCCACAAGACAGACGCCGACCCACAAATCATGCTGAGCTGCCGATTTCGCTGCACATTTCACTTTCGTGTTTTACCGATTCGTATGACAAAAGAATCAACCACAGTTTCTTTGGTTTGTTGAGAAGTTTGCAATAAGATTGGTGTCTTGTTATCGGGACAAAGCAGTATTTTTATTCAACCAAACTTGTATGCCCCTTTAACCAGAGTTCTTCAATACATAACAGTTGCGAAACTCCGCTTCAGAATCCGGGCGGCGCGCGCCCCCCAGCTCCGTTGAAGCTGAGGGGCAAGCGTAGTGGGGCGCCCCCAGGTGACAAAAACTGAACTTCGATAAGCTGTTACTTAATCACAAAGTTTTGTAAAATAAAGCTTACTTTTAAATTAGAAGATATTAATCAGGTAAAATATACCTATGTATTCACGGTTTTTCTGTTAATGACTCAAAGTCGCAGCCGTAAGAACTTGAGTACTACTTCAACTTTCTGCCGACAGACGACAGGCTAGTCAACTTGCCCCGAGCTTGCCCCAGCGCAGGGGGCAACCGAAGACCGGCTTTTGATGCACGGGGCCTATGGGGAGTTTCGCAACTGGTATATATCCGGTAACTCTGCCTTTAACACTTTCGCATTCACAACTCATAAGAAGCGCTCAGGTGTCCTTCAATTGTGTTGGTCGGCTGATTTTAGCCACACACAGACAAGCAGAGCGACAGAAAAGGCTCAAGAAAAAAGCTCGGGGTATGCTTGCACCAAGAAAGGCCACCATCCATAACATCAAAATTCTCACCTCCAAATTTATAGACGCGCATTCGGTCAGCAGTGTGTGGCTCGAACTGCGGGACTCCTGAAATGAAAAAAAAAGTGCGGTATTTTTTTTTTCGCGTGACACGTCCTTAGGTGCGTTTCTCAGACTTCCGCGTGCTTCCAACCAACGGCCTTGAAATGTCTTTGGCTACTCTCTCTATTTTCGCGTGCCGCGTTACTCAGTGGCGAAAAACAGTTACTATAGAAATGTGTGCAACTTACCATCTTGGCGGTAAACCATGTAAGCTGCTTTGGTTCCTGCGTAAGAAAGCCGGAAGATATCAATGTTAAGCTATCCCTGAAACGCTAGAGGCGGAATGCAAAAATTTATTATTAGTGCGCCAGCTCTACTACGCTAGCGATCGAAGCCGGATGAGTTGGTTAAACAGACGAGAGAATTTTAGCATTCCGTGTGTTCCGCCCGTTCCGTGCGTACCGTCAGTACCGGGACCCGACTGCGCTGGTGCGCACGGGTGTGGCGAGGAGGACACAACACACCGTAACGAATACGCGGGCATGTCGAAGGCCGGCCCGCGGAAACTAACTCCACCGTACCGGAACGAATGCGCAAGTGCCCAGTCGGGTCCCGGTCAACACGGTAAGCACGGAAGACACGGAGCATACAGAATGCTAAAACTCTCTCAGGACGGGCGCTACCCCTGCCTGTTGGCTTCCGCCTCGTCCCTTGCGCTGCATTCTACCATGGCTTTACTACGCCTTGTTTTGCAAGGTCATTCATGGCGTCGCAATGACCTTGAGCCTCCTGATCCTAAGTGTGGCAGCTGTGACGTCACGCCACACGATCTGCTGCCGAGAGGGGTCGCAGCTGCGCTCGCTCGGAGCATTTCCGCCGTGGTACCTCATGACTAGGTGAGGGTTTAGCGGCCGCTTCGTCGGCGCTTGGTCGCTCAGTCTTCACCATAGATTGCACGCGCCTGCGGCGACCATGGCTTGCGCTTTCAGGCCTTACACTAGGTTTGCAAGTGTTAGACCTGAGGCGTTTCGCCTCTCTTCTCGTCACGATAACAGCGACTTCCCTTGCCTACCACGGCGTACTGTATTGGCACCCTACCTAAAGGCGCAGTATTATTAATTCCCTAAAAAGCAAAGCCCCCACAAGGAGAGCAATTGAATTGGGTTGTTTGTGCCTAAATGCAACGACTCGTCAAACGAATGTTTGCCTCTGGGTGTTCAACGAAAAAAATAATAGCGATCCCCGTTTGCTCCAATATACTTTCATCCCCCCCTCTCTCTCTCTCTCTCCACCATTCCTGCGATAATGGGGACTGTCTATGCACCAGAAAAATGCCAAAGGCAAGGGTCTCGCATGCTGATATCTCGCATGCACACAGGCCGTCAAAAATGAAGTTCGAACACGCACACACACACAAAAAAAATCAGGCAGCCTATCCTCTTGCTTCGCTGCGATATCGTAGAACGATGGCAGTTAAAGCCATTAGATACGCTTTGAAACTAGCCATTTTGTGGCTGCGTACCTATATGCACGCCCGACACTCAGCTGATCCATATGTCTTAGGAACGTGACTGCTACTGCGACACGGGCTACAACACCGTTGGGGTCTTTTCTCGCGCCTGCGGCCTCGACCAAATTCTGTTTCCGGCCGCCCTAACCGTATCACAGTGCGTGTATTGTGTGCGCGTTCCTGCGTCTATCAGTGTTTGTGTGAGTTTCAACTGCACGAAAAAGGATTAGCGCAACTCTTAAGGGGGACTCGCCTGATCGCATTCCTATTGGACTTCCTAATTAATGACCCAAGTGCTTAAAAAGCATCGGGTACCAATACGAAAAGGTTTACAAATTCATAGAAATGTTTCTAGCGGCCTAGTTTGATTCTTCTAGAAATACGCCACTTCTTTAATGAAATAAAATTAAACAATAAACGCATTTTGGTTTATCTAGTTTTCCCGAGATGGCGCCAGCTGTCCAACGAGCGAGCGTTTTGTGTGTTTACTGAAGTACAGAAGTGACATATTCCTAAAATAAGCAAACTAGACCGTTTTGAACATTTGTATGTATTTGTAAAACTTTTCGTATTGGTGCACGATGGTATTTAAGCCCGTAGGTCATGAAGTAGTAGGTTAACAGGTGAGTTTCCCTTTAATAATTTCTGAGTCATAGTTCACGAAAGAAGAGGAGGAAAAGTTAAGGCTGAAAGGTTTGAAGCTTTCGTTGGTGTTTCCACTTAGAAAGGCCACATGAAAAAGATGAAAAGAGAAGGAAAAAGTGAACCAAACAGAAAGCAGAAAAGGGACACTCGCTGGACAGATTCCTTAATGATCCCTGGATCACACGCGTCCCGCTTGCGTAGGGACTTCCTTTGCAATGTACCGAAAACCCCTTTGGTTTCGGTTTAAACTGAAGCTCGTCAGTGAAAATATTTCCCCATTGTCCGTGTGATCAAGTTTCAAACAGAACACTGAGGGCTTTCAAGGGAACGGTTTTTAAGGGTACAATTCCGTTGCGTGCTTTCTCCACTGTGCGACGAAGGCCGGGACAGTGAAAAAGATGAAAGTAGTAATGTGAACAAGTGAACCAAACACCGAAAGCTGAGTAAATCAGACACATCGCTGAGGAACAGATTCCATTAATGATACCATGGATCACACGCGTCCCGCTTGGCGTAGGACACTGCCTTTGACAATCTGTACCGAAAACACACTATGGTTACGGTTTGCTAAATCTGAAGCTGCGTCAGTGAGAAATATTCCACATTTGTCCCGTGTTGCATTCACAGCTTTCAAATCAGAGTGTACTACTGACAGGGCATTTCAAGGGATAGCGGTTTTTAAGGGTTACAATTAAACCGGACGTGTAAGTTCTTTGCTTCGCATCTCGACTATGTCCTAGTTCCTTAACTGCACACAGAACGGTAGGATGATAATCGACCAGAGTTTAGGGGGAAATCCCCAAGGTGGAGTAAGTTTCTTCGAAGGAAAGTTTGACATCCACCTGAATGCAGCCATACGGCTACAAGGAAAGCTATACAGGTTTCTCAGAAACTTCGCAGTTGAAGAAAAAGTCGTCCAGGTCCAGGATCCTGTCCTTTCGCAGAAATTTACTCCCACCTTGGGGATTTCCCTTTAAAATCTGGTCGATTAACACCAGTCCCTCACTTCGAGTTGTTGATTCCAATTCGCTCTCGCGCTACAAACGACTAGCCTCCTGGTTTAGCTCAGTTGGTAGAGCGACTGCTCCTGTTGAGCGGTGGTCCCGGGTTCGAATCCTGGACCAGGACGAATTTTTCTTCAACTGCGGAGTTCTGAGGAAACTGTATAGCTTTCCTTTGTAGCTGTATGGCTGCATTTAGGTGGATGTCAAACTTTCCTTCGCAGAACGGAGAGGATGTTAACTACAATACGTTAATCGACCAGACTTCGGGAAAATCCTCAAGATCGAGTAAGTTACTCTGAAGAAACATTTGAAATCCAACTGCAGCCAACGATTACAAAGGAAAGCCGTTACAGTTTCCTCAGAAAACGTAGCAGTGGAGGATGCTGTCCAGCTGTCCTTTGTAGGCGTTGGCTGCAATGAGGTGACGTCAAATCTTCCTTGAAACGAAGTATACACTGCGAAAGCTTAGCAGCGGTGCCTGCATAAGCATTTCTAGTCCAACTGTTGAAAGTCAGTTTGCTAACCTATATTTATTAGGATTAAATTGTACCGCGAACATTAGGCCCCTAGACATATCCGACCGAGCTAATACTTTTCTAAGCTAAGCCGAACAGTCTTTCGAATAGGACGTCTAAAAACCGATAGGAATATGTAGGAAATGATTCATTATTCTACAAAATAACATCTATGTGCAGTGTTATTAAACTGAAAATTTCAGCCTGCAGTAGTCTTTAAAGCCAGAAACCAAAGCCGAACGGCGCCTACACGAATTATACAAAGCGCAGTCGATAAGTTGAGCTTGATCAAGGCCACTTCACGAAAAGGCAAGCTCCTGCTGGATACGTGGATAGTATTGATGCAGTAAATAATAATTTTAATGAAACAAATAAAGATGACAGCATAGAGCAAGCACACACAATATACCTATTAGTAAAACGTACGGACCCTGTTTCTTGAGTCGTTTCTCTGCGGCAGTGTGTGAACGCTGCTGGGTTATATTTAATGTTTAATTTAATTCTTTAATTATTTAAACTTTAATTTAAAGCAGCAACCACTGGTTCTGAAGCCAACTGAGCGGCTGTGTTACACTGACTCGCAATGAGGTTCTTCTAAAATAAAATATACGTTACCAAAGCGAACACCAAGCGTGGAGGAGACGGATGGCTTTACTGAAAAAAGACAGAAAAACAGACGCACCTTTGTAGTTTTGTGCCTTGTTGGATTCAGATTGAAAGCTTCACTAAATAGGTTTGCAGCATATCCGAATGAAGTTTTTGAAACGCGTAAATTTTTCGAAGAAAAAGAGCGTTTGCTGCGCACATGTAATGCAATGTTAAAGGGACACTGAAGTGAATTTGTCAAGCTTCTGTTTTTGCTTGCATTGCGTAGAATGGCTCAAAGAACACACTTTTCATCATTTATCCGGTCGATCAGGCGATAATATTTTATCAAGCCTGAAAGAAGAAAAACTAGCATGCGTGGTGTGCGGCAGCGGCACCAACTAAGGCAGTGACGTCCATACGAGATGCCACGTGATTGGACGATGTCCAAGATTATAATTCCAACCAGTTTCGGTTTCGTTTCTGTGAAACGACATGCTTGGCATCCGACGTTATCGTTGGCTGGGCATCCTCGATGTCTCACTAATCGGCATACCACGATTTTTTGCCATGTTGTCGGCTGAAATGCGCCAGATAAATCTGCCCAGCACGGCTTGGAATAGCAACGATCGCTAGCCGAGGCGATTGCAGCGGCTGAACGTCCTCCCGCGTCACCGCAGACGCTCA
The DNA here is from genome assembly GCA_013339765.2 of Haemaphysalis longicornis. Lineage (NCBI taxonomy): Eukaryota > Metazoa > Arthropoda > Arachnida > Ixodida > Ixodidae > Haemaphysalis > Haemaphysalis longicornis. Next base: position 59,218,642 of record CM023458.1, read on the forward strand.
AAATGCGATTGCGCTTTTCCCATCTTTGGAGCTTGCCTGGCTCGCGCCTGTATCGTAAGAAGCGTGTTCGCAACACTCTGGGAGTCAGCCGATTCGGCACTATGCCCGCAAGCAGTAGGTGGTTAGGCTCAACACCACGCCAGCTAGAACTCGCCAGCGCGTCAGTGTCAGTCTGCACGCATTCTGCGAGCTCGCTCGGGGGGCAGTAAACGTTACAGCGCAAAAATGGTGAATTCAGTTTAGAAAACACTGCCCATATAACAATAATTCAACTTCAAAAAAAAAAAAAAAAACGACAAAAGAAGCGCTGTTGGAGATTCGAACTTGCGAATTGCACAACAACAGACCAAATGCTCCAGACTACTCGCCAGTAAGCCAGTGCTGTTATGAATGAAAATTTAAGGTATATATTGAATAACCTGTTTACATTTTTATTAAGTTTTAGCATTCCAAGCAGCTTTCATGACCATTTCTAGAATAACGCTTGCGAAGTCGATGTACCCAATTTCGCCCGAATATCTGAAATCTAGCGACGGAATTCCTTAGACTTTCAGAACATCGATCGGAAATATGTTGATTGATTGATTGTAGGGTTTAACGCGCCGACGCAACGCAGGCGATGAGGCGCGCCGTAGTGAAGGGCTGCGGATTACTTTTGACTACCTGGGGATCTTTAACGAGCGCCGAAATCTCGCGCACACGGGCGTTTTTGATTTTCGCCTCCACCAGAAAAGCGGCTTCCGTGGCCGGGAATCAAACTCGCGACCTCGCGCTCAGGATCGCAAATGTGTGGTTATGATGCTGGCCGCTGTGCTAGTTCACCGAGCGCAAATAGTGCTTCCCGCACGTTGGGTTTACGCTGCAAGATAAAAGTTTCGGTTGACTTTAATTCCTTAGTACCTATATTAACGTCGCTATCTCTTCTCCTGCCTTAAAGTGGCCTTAAAATTTTCTGCTAACGTACCAGTCAGCGAAGCTGCCCATGTGCACTTGTGTGGAGCGATTTGGACTTAGAGCTTGATACAGTCTACAAACTAACAAACTAAGAGCACACATTTCCAAACACAAACGTGGCGTTGCTTAGTTTCAACTGAGCGAATGAATAGCGACGACCCGCCGGCCGACTAAACGATGGCCCGCTGATTCTGTTGGAGGGTCGGCGAGCCATGCAGTAGCGCAGTCAAGTCAAGCCATCTTGCTTTGACGGCATACGAATGTCATAGGAAATCGGTGTGGAGGATGCACAAAGGAGGAAAGCGCTTTTCAATTTCTTTTCTAGTGAATAAAGTGAACATGCCCTAGACACTCCAGACTACAATTTGCGCTAGTAATCCCTCAATGTTTGCAAATCCCTTCAGTGTAACTTTAATATTTTCAAGCAATATGAGGACCCGTGAACTGCCAGTTATGCCAGAACGTCAAAGAAGGCAAATGCTATAATGACTGAAATTCAGTATCATATTAACATGCGGATATTTTTTTTACTTTTGGGTGTATATTACAAGACAGTACCCCTAACATCTGTCAGCATTTTCGGTTCATTATGGCAGGCAGGGCGATGCCAAGAGACGACCATGTTTGGATCGTGTTATGGAAGGATCTTCATATGTTTTCTTTATGAATCAGATTTAAAAACCGCATGCAGCAAACCATCGCTGCAATGAAAACCGCGGGAGAGGAAACGTACCTCGCTATAAAAGTAATTCGTTAAAAGCAAAGATGGTTTGCGCCCTTGCCACCAGATGCCGCCATCTTAACGAGGGCCAAGTGCTTGTGACGTTATCTAGCCGCCCCATGAAGCTGATCTTCCCCCTTTCTTGGTTCTCCCTCCTTACTTTCTTACGTTCTTACCGTCAGGAGCGACGATGTAGAGGTATATATCTCCTTCGTGCGCTGAAACAAACAAAAAATGCGAGGCAGTTGACTCCCGGGAAAATTCCCGAGTGCGGCAAATTAGAACACGTACCTCATTTGTGTGCAAGCCACTGCGCACGGATGTGATAGAGCAAGCAAACACACCGGAGTTGTAATGCCGCATACAGCTTTTGTCACTCGTTTGCGAGAGCTACCGCCAATGTCCACCAGCAGCAGCTGAATCGCGCGCCACGACAATGACCGCCCGTATCGTGCTCCTCGGGCGTAATACTGCCCGCAGTGGCTTCGTTTACGTTCATATTTGTTAGCGGGTGCTCAATACTAACCGGGGAACGTCAACATTCGTTCAAAAGATAGTACGTGGTAACATGAAGTATCGATTGTGGGCCGATAATTTTTAGTTCATTCATTTGCGTAGACTTTTGAGATGTAGCAGCGAACATACTTACATTGTGAACAAAGTACGTCGAATTGGACAGCGTCTGAATGCGAAAGAAACAGGGCCGCAGGAAGGAAGAGGGTGGGGGAGAATACGCGTACATTTAGCACAAAAAAGGCCAAGATCAACAATGAAGAAAAAAGTGGTTACGTGGTTTCAAAATTTGGTTTAGAAATTACAGGAATAGGCCTGTCAGAAAAACTTAACCGCGGAATACAAAAAAGTCTAAACGTCAAAATAATCTACAAGTGTTTAATGTGAGCAATCCAGCCTACTGTCTCGGTGTCCCCTTCAAATTACCTGCGATAAAAAACAAAAATAGTTCGTGCAACATTTTTTAGCGCTTGTCGTTCTATAAAAAGTGTAATTTGTCAAAAAAATCCGCCTCATTCAGCTCCTACACCATAATAAAAATGTGCTCCTGAAATTTTAAGTTTCTACAGCCAGAAGTTTGGCTTGGTGTTCACATCAAGCGTTCACAATGGCGTTCACGGGCCTTTTGGGCCCGTCATGGGATTAATTTCAAAAAATCTTTTTCGCCCCTCTATCAGCATCCCAGTATGAAATCCTTAAAACTGTTTTTTGTGTATTTGTAGGAGTAACAGTTATCAGCAAAACTATTTGCATGCACCAAGCAGTGAACCATATAATGGGGATCTTTAAAACACACAATTTCCTCCGAAATGCACATATGTGCCATTAGGGTTGGTTAGGGCAAATCCGCAGAACTACTTATTAAAGACTATTACACCCACATAAATAATCAAACAACACTTCGATATCTGAACGGTGTGAGCGAGTTAATAATGAATTTTAAGAAACTACTATTTCCTTTTTTTTCCATCGGGTAGGGGCATAACTGCCAGATCCCGCCTTAGGTAGTGAGCCCCTACGCCATAAAACAAATATACTCCGAAAGTTTCAAGTCTCTAGGTTCAGCAGTTTTGGCTGGGCTTTGAATCAGTTGAGTCAGTCAGTCAGTCGGGCACTTCATTTCGGTCTACTGTATCGTATTTATGTAGTATGTATGTATGTATGTATGTATGTATGTATGTATGTATGTATGTATGTATGTATGTATGTATGTATGTATGTATTGTATGTATGTATGTATGTATGTAGTATGTATGTATGTATGTATAAACATATAATATAAACTATGTGTTCTGTATGTATTTCCAACCACCTTTTGAATGCCAAGCACTATTGGGTGAATGTGCAATAAGTTGATTTACACCACTCACCACGACCTTTGGTCCAACCCTCTGCTGGTTGCACCCTCCATTCGGGATGGATGATTCCGTCTGGAAATGGGCAAGGCGAAAATAGGGGTAAAATCGTGCCAGAAATTCTGAAGTCGGCCAACGCTGACGTACGGCAAGTAAAACGTTGCGGATTTGGTGAACCCAATTTTTTTAAATGAAAAGTTCATGCTGCCTTCCTGATCCGTACTGCCTTTTCGGCATTTTACAGCGATAGTTTTAAATCCAATGTGTTTATCACATAGAGACCAAAACACTCGCCACATCGAAACGTTTATGTAATGGGATTAACTGATGAACTCGACCTGTGAGATTCTATATCGTTGTGCTTCTTATTTTCGTTTTCATTGCTTTCCAGCAAACCGAGATGGTTTTTAGATGCGGAGCGTCTTATGCTCGGGGGTATGTCCCGCGGCGTCGGCAGGTGGTCCAGGCGTCCGCACACCACCGTTCTTGGCCAATCCCCCACGTGGGTACGTGCCATAGAAGAGGGACAACAACAACAACTCCGGTTGTGCTTGCGCTTGACTCCGTGATTCTTCAGATGAAGTAGGATGGAAGCAACAGCCCCGTAAGTGAGTGTGCTGACGCAATTAAGTGAGAGCATCAGCGCAAACACTAACAGCAATTACACCCAACTACAATCCACGGAACGTCTATCGATCTCGTCTTTACCAACTGCAACGGCGACGACTGCATACGAACCGCTGCTACGAGATCCACTACTGTGTACTTCAGCGACCATAAGGCCGTCATACTCAAAGTAAGAAGACGTGCAAACATAAATAAAGACCTTTAGATACCACTTCAATCTCGTCTCACTCGCGTATATATGCATACAATAAGGAAAATTACACCCATCTCCCCGAAGGAAACCATGAGTAGGATATATGAGCATTACGGGGTTCACTACATTTCCACCAATTTGGCTAACAAACATAATGGAAACGCAAACGGAACCCCCCTGACGCTCCGCATCCTACACATGGTTATCCTTTGGGGGAGATAAGTGTAATTTATTTTTATCACTGGCTCCATTGTGGTGCGCACCGCATTGAGGGATACAATTTTACATGTTTGGTTGTCTATTGAAGCCTCCGCCAACTGAACTCAACATTAAACGTGATTGCGGTATCAAATTCCGCTCACAAGGATGAGAGACGGCCATTCAGTCGTAAGTGATTCATTTCGAAAGTGGGGGACATGTTTAACAAGCTTATTTTTGCTCTTCTGGTGGTTAGCGATAACTGCCAACACACGCGTATTCAAGGCCAATGAAGTTAAGATCGCTGCATTCCCCGCTCTGTGTTAAATTTGGGGCCGCAATTTTCGTCGGGGAACTAGGGCTAAGAACTCTGATGTTGTGTTCCACGCGTGAACTTCTGCGACTTAACCTTGTACCATGTACATTTGTGTAAGGAGCCTTTTGTGTAATGGGCCTTGTTTTCGCGAACCTTTTATGCTGTTTGAGTTCCCATTGTTTTTCAGCAAGCACATTGTTTATATCTTCTTTCCTAGGGACTCGAGTAGAAGCTAATTACAACGGGTCCTGTTACAAATTTGAATTAATATTGTTTATATACACACGTAATTTTTGTTATTACTGTCTTTGCTAGTTTTGTAGTGTGCTAAATTCCCTGATTGCTTGGGAACTGGTTTGATACTTCTTTCCTGTTTATGGTTCTTAATATTTCGGTTTGTACTTATTTCCTGTTTGTACACTGTAAACTGATATACACCTTTTTTTGTCTATAACTGACACCCCTTACACCCTGTTGAAAAAAACAACGAAAACACCCTTGCAAAGCGTGTAATGACGATAAAACACCCTTTAATAGGGTGTATTGCTGTGTTTTTGCAAAGGTGTAAGGGTGTTAAAACAACAAAACGTCCTAACCAGTGCTTTCTTTTGTTTTTTCTGCTAGGTTGTGAGGGTGTTAGTTATACACACCACTTTACAGTGTAGGCCACCGCTGTTATCAGTGGTCGCTGCGCTTTCATACAAGTGTTAATAAATTCTCTTTTTACATTCTATTTGAACAGCGCCCACCGAATTTCTCAGTAGACAGTACCCTATCCCCGTGTACCCTACTCCCACAGAGGCGAAATTGAATGCCAACGAACTTCAAGGCATGGTTCAAGGAATGCACGGTATTCTCCCCGCCAGTTTCGACTTATTGGCGCTGGAAAGAAATGAAATTTTCTCACATTCCACGTCTTCGACGACCTTCACAATGAGCTTGCGGAGGTCTGAAAAATTAAAATAAGATGTGACAAAATGGTGGCTTTATCTACTGTGTTGGAGCTGCCAAACACTGAACGTCCAAATGGAGTGTCTTCAGTTTCAGTTTAATCGTGTTTGCAAAAAGGTAGCTACAGTAAATATTTTTATCCAGCCTCACTGCGGTGCTTGCATAGCCAAATCGTCTTTACACGACGGACAAAAATTAGGGTTATGTTCGGTGCCATAAAAAATGGACCTCACTAGAGCAGAAAAATACAGCTAGGACGCAAGATAAGGAGGAGGGGAAGGAGGAGGAGGAATAAACGTCCCTATGGAGCAGTTAGCCTCGGAGAAGAGTCCTTATTCCAGGGTCCCTTGAGACCGTCCGGCTTATTGGGCTCTCTTCACCGGCCAAAGCTGGTCGTCAGGGTCCGAGCGGGGCAGTGCTCTCACCCAGGGCTCAGGGGAGGGGAAGGGCAGGCGGGGGAGTAGGTGGGCGTTCTTATCACATCACCACACAATATGGTAAAGGGCGCCCGGAGCCTCGCAGATGTGGCATAGCGAGGAATACAGGGTAGGGGGTCAGAATGTGGGCTCTAGTTGGGTGGAGAAAGGTGTTTGTTTAGATGCCTAGAAGGCGGCGCGGTCTTGTTCTTTTGTGAGGTTTTTGTGTGGAGGAGGGTACATTGTTCGCTGCAGTAGTGCTGCATGATTTCTTTGAAGGACAGGAGGGGACAGACATGCCACTGCTCGCAGAACATCTGACAAGCTCGGTGTGTCAGATCTCGGGCATGCTGGTGGGCGGCTTCGTTGCTGGGTACGTAGGCATAGGCTGGAGCCCAAATAATCTTTCCGCGGTGTTTGTGGATGATGCTGTAGTAGAATGAGTGTGGCGGAGGGTGAGATGAAGCCGCTCGAGAAAGTTCTACATGCTTGTTGGCAGTCCGTAATAATGATCTCTGCGGGGTTTGAGCCATTGCTAGGGCTATGGCCACTTCTTCTGCCTGTAGTGCATGGGTAATAGGAATTTATGCACTTGTGAAGAGGACTTGAGCTGTAGCCACAATAGTGGTCATAGTTTTCCTTCCGGGGTAGGAGACCGCGTCTGTGTATACAGTCTTGGAGTTGTGGGCGTACCATTTGAAGATAGCTTTCGCTCTGGCGTCTATGCAATCCTGGTGGTGTGTTGGATGCATGTTCCGGGGCAGTTGGTCCCAATCAATGAATGGCGAATCTAATGCGGAAGCTGAATCCCATCGGCCGGGGGGTGTTGGAGCGATGAGGCACGCATAGTTGGTTCAGAATGTTCTTCCGGGTGGAAGTGAAGCTGATAACGTAATAATTGGTTCATGTGATGAGCTTCGAGCAGTTCATCCAAGGTATTATGAGCTCCCAAGTGTGTGAGTTTCTGCGTCGAGGTGCGACAGGTAGTCCCAACGCCAGCTTGTATGCCTTGCGTATGATAGTGTAGCGGCAGCTCCAGCGACATCGCTGGATCGAGCGCCGCTCCTCGCGCAGGAGCCCGATGGACATGGACACAGGCTGCGTGGCCGCGCGAGCGCACGAGGACATGGGGGTCGCACTGGTGCTGACAAAATAGAATCGGGTTTTGCCTTGCGACGAACGGTCGTCCTGCCTGAGGCTCCTTCCTCTCGCCCGACATAGCGCCCTACAATTGGTGACCCTACCGAACACGCCACCGAGGTTAATGTAGAGCCATGTCCCTCGACAACCAGGACTCAACCCGTTCGCGAGAAGCCGGCGAAGCAGACTCAGCCTTGACCGTTCGGCTTCTGCAATTCTGGGAGCGCCACCCGACGACCTGGTTTCTGCAAGCAGAGGCGCAATTCCAGCTAGCTCGGATCACCTCTCAAGAAACCAAATTTCTCCACGTCGTCGGAGCCCTTCCGCCGACAGCCGCAGAGGAGATCTCCGAAATCCTCACTTCGTTCAACCACACCCGCCCCGCAGCGCCTTACGACCAGCTCAAGGCTGCACTCCTGGAGCGCACAGCTGCTTCGGAACGCACGCGCATCCAGGAGCTTCTCTCCTCCGAGGAGCTCGGCGACCGCAGGCCAAGCCAACTGCTACGGCACATGAAGCAACTCCTTTGCACGCATTCTCACGCCATGGATGACACACTGCTGCGTGAGCTCTTCCTTCAGCGCCTACCTTCCAACGTCCAAATGGTCCTCGCCACTGCCGCAGCCATGGACCTGCAGGCACTCGCCGCGCTGGCAGACAAATTCATGGAGGTCGCCACCCCCTTTTCTCAAGTGGCCGCGGTTGCATCGGCTAAGCCTCCGTCTCCTCCCTGCCCCAGGAACCCCGCCTCAGCGTCCAGTGAGTCCGCCGCTTCATCTAGACTCGACAGCCTTTGCGATCGTCTAGAGAAGATCATCGTTGCCGCAACACGCCGCGATGTCTCGCCGCAACGTTCCCGTCAACGTCGTCGCTCGTCGTCGCAGCGACGGCGCCCAGAGCGCCCACGCAGTGACTCGCCTAACCCGGGCATTTGCTACTACCACCGGCGTTTCGGCGCTGATGCCCGCCACTGCCGTCTGCCCTGCGCCTGGACGGGAAACGGCCGGTCGACCGCTAACGGCGACAAGCGATCTCGGCGCAACTCAGGAATGTCGCCTCTTTCACGTCACCGACCACACCACCGGACAGAGGTTTCTCGTGGATACCGGTGCCCAGGTTAGCGTTTCGCCCGTTACACCGCCGTTGCACGTCAAGTGCACCACGACAGTGACACAGAGCCCGGCTCCACTCCTGTCGCAGCATAACTCGGATGCAGCGCATGTAGTGGCACCCTCCGCGGACCCCGACGACACAGCCGCGACCCTGACACTACATGAAACGCCCCGCGCCCACCCCGACAACCGTGCCGTGCACGATTACCAGGAAAAGCCCGACCCACTGGCGACAGACGTCCAGCCTCATAACTCACCGATGTCGCCACCAGAGGAGCGCGTTCCCGAAACTCGACGCCGACGTCGCCAACGACTTCGTAAGCACCAGTCGAGAAAGCGAGTTTCGTCACTGCCACTGCTTCGGCGCACATCGACGAGGCGTCAGTGCCGTCTTGCCAAACAACGTCTTGCATGCCGGCTCCGACCAGCGTTGTGGGCTCATATCCGTCGGCGTTCCTGGACGTGGGGGCCTCGCTGTAGCCGCTGTCACCCTAGGAGTCGTACGGCGGTTACGCTTAGAGCATGCGCAACGATGTCGCACCAGACATCGTGCTCAAACCGTCACCGCCGACAGTATAAGCCTCCTCGTACTGCCAGCACACGAACGCCAGTGTACACACGTCGCAAGAGTCTGGTCATGGAGCGCCCGTTCTACCGGCGCCGCCAAGTCTGCACTGTGGCCGCGGTTTATGCCTCTTTCACTTCAGGACTACTCCACCGTACACGAGTTCGTCCCACCTTGCGCTCCCAGCCAAGGCCACCTGAGGCCAATCAACGCTCCGGAGGCCCACAACGGACTGACCAGGACTGCTCCCGTAGTTTACCCGCGATTTGACCTGGACCGTCTAAGGACCTTTACCATGCATGACTTTTTCGCTCGTCACTCCCGCTCCTCTCTTGGGGGGGAGCCCTGTAGCGGCAGCTCCAGCGACATCGCTGGATCGAGCGCCGCTCCTCGCGCAGCAGCCCGATGGACATGGACACAGACTGCGTGGCCGCGCGAGCGCACGAGGACATGGGGGTCGCACTGGTGCTGAAAAAATAGAATCGGGTTTTGCCTTGCGACGAACGGTCGTCCTCGGATGAGTCGCGACTGTGTTGCATGGAGGCTCGTGGCGCAACTGTGTCGCGACACTAGGAATCCCAAGTGTTCTTGGTCCGTGGGTGGGAGGGTCAGTCATGAATCATTTGTAATGGCTGGCTTCCCACCGTGTTGAAGATAGCTGTCCGGCGTCCTGTCGAATCCTGGTGGGCTAACGTTAATGGTCATGCATGATTCCGGGCAGTGGGGCCATCATTAATGGCGCAATCTATGCGACGAGTCGTATCGCCGGGGGAACTGTTGGATGTTTCGATGTAGTTCCAATTGCATTTAGTTTGGTGTAGTAGGCTAATTGTCATCGGTGTAAGCGGGTTAGCTAATAATTGGTTCATGTGATAGCTTCGAGTAGTTCATGCAAGGTATTACAGTTGGTTCGGTGAGGTGCGACAGGTAGTCCCAACGCCAGCTTGTATGCTGCGTATGATTTCTACCTTTCTTTTCAGCCTTCGAGAGGCAGCGTAGGGTAGGGCGTAAGTAACCCTAGGATGACAAAGGTTTCGACTAGCCTAAGCACATCAGCCTCTCGCATACCTGTCGTTTTTGTACGCTGACCCTGCGGAGATGTGGACTTGCTCCGTGGTTGTTAGGTCGTCCGCATTCGGTGTTGGAGCGATCCCTTGTGATGCATCTAGATTTACCTGTGAGTGGATCAATTGGTATCCACTCAGGGGGAGGGTGGCCTATGGGAGCTATATTAAACATCAGAGAGAGCAGCACACGCACCTGGGGTGTGCCTTGTTGCCGAGAGAAACTGCATTGGAGTTTAAATCTCCCACCTTCAGAATGGCTTTTCGGCCGCGAGGAAGTCTCGAATGTTTTTGTAGATGCGTTCCCCGCAGTTCGCTAGAAGCTTGTTGGTTATGCCGTCCACCCCTGGGGCTGTGTTGCGTCTGATGGTTTGCAGTGCAGCTTTTACTTCATGAATGTAGATGTATTCATCCAGTTTGAGATTTGGTTGTCCCGAGTACGGCGGTAGTGGTGTTTTCTTGTGGAAAAGAATAAGCTGTAGCGCTTTTACAACCATGAACATTTACCAACAAGCCCAGCTCGCAGTTCTTCTAAAGGGAAAAGAATGCTCAGCAAAAATAATGTCCAGTAGAAAACGTTGTAGATAGAGGGAAGACGCACGTTTTTATCACTTCGCAGAGCAGACCCCCCCTGAAGGCTGCACTGTATGACTTACACCTTTTCTTCTATAACTAACATCCTTACGCCCTGTCAAAAACAAGAAACACGCTCTAGAAGGGTGTAATTAACGATAAAACAACCTTTAAAAGGTTGTATTCTTGTGTTTTTGCTGGCTTGGAGGGGGTTATAAACAACACAGGGCCCTTAGGGTGCTCTGCTTTGTTTTTTGCTAAAGTGTATGGGCGTTAGTTATGGACAGTTATTTACACCTTCAAGGGTGTAAGTCATTTTACCGTGTGCGATGATGAGACTTCCTTTTTCAAACGCACTGTACGAATGTTTATTGTGAACTATAACGCCCCATTTGAATTGAAAAGCTGTCCGTGGCGGGCGCAGGTTTCTGGTCAGGCAATATACGTTACGGCCTCAACGACAACTCGTTGATATGCCAAACAATAAAATGATTGCAAGTCTTTTGGGTTCGACGCCAACCTAGATGGGCAGCAAAGCCGGACTAAATTTACTTCAAGAAAACAGTTTGGGGCGTAAATTAACTTCTGCTTCATGTCGCTTAAAATTTTGAATATTGTTACTGGTCGAGATATTTATTTAAGCTTACTAGTACAGCGTAATTAGGCCAGGCCGATGTTACTTTTTCTAGTTTCGGTCCTATTATTGCTCTCCTAAAGGCAGCGGGCCTGGGAAAACACTCCTCCCCTCATTTTTTTTCTCCGCTTCTCCCCGGCACGACTGGTGGGTGGCTCGCACGCGCGAAAACGGTTACCGCTACTGCCGCTGCCGCACGGCGAGGCCGACGCGCGTATCATGCCATGGGAAATTTCTCGAGTGTGCTCGCTCGGGCATTATGGTGCTGAAAAAAGGACTCCAAGAACACCAGGATGCATCGCAAAAAGAAGTCTTTTTGAGTGCAGTTAGCGAAGGGTGAGAACCTCCTTCGTATGCTGTGAAGATGGGCTGAAGGACAGGACTTGTGTCGTGCGTGTGGTGTGCTTGATGACAGACAACCTTGTCTGTGTTGTATTGCGCATCTGTGTTTCTCGCCGCACGTTGCGTTCGCGCTCGTACCGCGAATAAAGTGTTCAAGTGATATTCGAGCTGGCGTCGTCCCTGCCCAAGCGGCGTACGCCGAGAAGCGTAGGTAAGACCTGGTAATAGGGGAGCTGGCCCGACGGAGGCGCCGGAGTTGTGGTTGCTTATCGGGGGGTGGGGACGGTGGTGGCAGAATGAAACATGCATCAGAGGGCAGAACATTACTTCTCCCCCACGCAAGCTGCGCCACCTTGCACTGCTGCCATGACAACTACAACGCTTTCAAGGCCAACATGGTGGAGTCGTTGCTATGGCAATAACAACGCAATAATGTTTCCCCGTGCTCACTAGAGGAGAATATGGCGCTAGAACCGGAATTAGCCCGGACGCTGGGTTGAAGGCTAAGAGTCCGCCTCCTGATTAGGCTGGCCAACCATGTTAGGGCACACTGGGGAGTGCTGCAGACTTCGCTCCAGCGTCTTGGGCTGCCCTACCAGTGCCTGGAGAGCCTGCTATTCCCAGCGGGCCCCGACGGCACCACGCCGTGACGTCTTCCGCCTCCTGCTGGTCTACCTGGAGGCCACCGGACTTGCCAAGCGTCTGTAGACGGTAGTCTGCTGGATGTGCCATCGCTGCTGCTTCACCAAGATTCATGTCGAAGGCTCCTCGCTTTTTTTTCCCCTGTTTCTACTCGCCCACCTATCTCTTTATCACCCCTTCCTCCTCTCTAATCTTTATATCCCCCTCCTCGCCCTCCCCACCACACTGGGTTATATGCAGGTGAGCCCCCAGTTGGGCTCAGTAATATCCCCAGTGCACTTCCTTTCCTTTTCACCCGAACCACTTTCTCTCTCTGTCTCTCTCAATAGTGGTGTGGTTGGTAGGGAAAGCTTGGTTCTTAGCGACATTGGAGGCAAGGTCACGTGACATCCTCACTATGGAAAACGTAGAATGCAAGATAGTGGGAGGACGATGGTCGCGCGGTATATGAAGAATATTTGACAGCGATATTTTACCGCTACATTGCACTACTACTTGAGTTTTTTGCGTTAGGTTATTATGTATACACGTTATCTACACTTATTTGAAATGCACTGGAGGACCAGGTCCAAAACTTGAAAAAGCGTCTTCCAACATTACCGTCATCCGGCTGGCGGCCTTGACCTGTTAAAACGGGAAGGAAAACACACAAAAAATGATCCCGGCCAGCTTCGCTTGTGACTCCTCGTCTTTCGCGAAATCTTTATTGCCAAGTGTAGCGCATAATGACTTACACCCTTTTCTTCTATAACTAACACGCTTACACCCTATAAAAATGAAAAAAAAATCAGCCTTTGAAATGATGTAATTAAAAATAAAACACCCTTTAAAAGGGCGAATTCTTGTTGTTTTGCTAGACGATGTAAGGGTTTATAAACAACAAAACACCCTAAGAGAATGTTTTGTAGTCTTTCTGCTCGGGTGTAAAGTTGTAGCAGAGATTTCCACCCTTATAAGTGTAAATTCCTTTACACTGAACACGAATCGTCTCGCCCAACTTGTTTTGTAGCTACAATATATCGGACATGGGGCAAGAATCGTCCTAAGGCGTTTGGTTAATCTTACTGCAAAGCGAAGTGAAAAGATACCGCTAGGACAAACAATGCCTAAGCCGTCGGGTCGTTCGCTTTAATAGAGCGGCGCACACCACCTTGTAGATACCTCCCCCTTCCCGCGCCCCCCCCCAAACACACACATACACACACGCATATGGTCTAGAAGCAAAGCTACCTGCAAAGAGCACGAAAAAATTGGGCGGAGCTTGTATTAGTGGTGCAAGGCTATAGACACAGCGGAGCTGATCTGCACCTAACTGAAGTTATCCGCACTGTAAAACGATTTACACCATTTTTTCTTTAACACCCTTACTCCCTATCAAAGACAAAGAAAAGTACCCTTTCGGAGGGCGTAACGACAAAAAACACCCTTTAGAATGGTGTATTCTTGTGTTTTAATAGGGCGTAAGTGTTTACAAACCACAAAAAAACCCTACAGGGTGCTTCATTTGGTTTTTATGCTAGGGTGTAGGGGTGTTATTTTTAGACTGTGATTTACACCATTGAGGTTGTAAATCATCTTACAGTACGAGGTTATGCTAGGTTTTGCCAGCTTGTTTGAACAAAGAAGCCTGCCTTCCTCGCTTAGCTCGGCTAAATAATGATGCAGTCTTGTCGGGGTTCAACTGAGTACAGAGGGCGCACTCGGGGTACTCAGCTGGACGCCGTCGTTTGGCCGCGGCCTCTTTGGCTCGCTGTGCCGGGGCCGGCTCGGCGATCGTATTAAGGCTTAGCAGCTCACCGCTATTTCCCTGTAAGCGGCTTCCTCCTCGGGAGTACGTCTGCAGACCGCTGCTGTACAAGAGCGTTTAAATAATGTCTCGCGCAGTGACGTCACGGCTTGAAGGGCGCCGGTGAAACTGGGCGGAGCCATGCCTGGGCTAGCGAAGCGAGCGCGAAGCTATGCACTGCTGCGCCACGGGGCGTCATCGCTCCGCGATGTTTCTTGGTGCGACAGACGAATAACGCTCGGCTTAAACAGCTCCGCAGTAAAAAATAGGTTTAGCAAAATGTCTGGCACACATGAAAAGCGAAACAATGTTTACTTCCTTCTAAGCAAGTGGTCTGGCCTTCATCACTCTGTAAAATGATTTGCAACCTTTTTGTCTGTAACTAACACCCTTACACCCTATCAAAAACAACTTTGAAAGGGTGTAATTAACAATGAATCACCCTTTAGAAGTGTGTATTATTGTGTTTTTGCTGGGGTGTAAGTTTCGTATTATAAACAGTGATTTATACCATTAAGGGTGCAAATACATTTACAGTGCCGAGTAAGATACAGAAATCTCACTACGAAGGCCAGTCTACTGGCTGATACGTGAGCAAACTTCGTTTTGTTTTTGGGTTTCAGGTATCCCACTTCTTGCTCATCATATGTATAAGGCATTATTAACAGTGGCCTAAAAGTGCTACGGCGAATCAAAATAAAACACTGTGAACTCCGTGCACTGTCATGTGACTTACACCCTTCATTACTGTCTATAAATAACAGCCTTCCTCTCTAGCATAAAGAGCACCCTTCCGGGCGTTTTGTCGTTCGTAACACCTTTGCAACTTAGCAAAATGCAAATATACACATTTCAAACTGTGTTTATTGTTAATTTCACTCTTTAAAAGGGTGTTTTTTTATTTTTGGATAGAGTGTAAGAGTGTTAGTTATAGTAAAAAGGGTGTAAATCATTTTGCAGTGTCTGCAGTGCTGTCCGACGGTGCTCTAGCTCAGGCCCTTCAGGTATCGATAGAGCACCGTCCGACGACCGTTTGGAATATTTAGGACTAGGCTAGAACCACCCTAAGCGTCTGTCGTTACTTTTTCCCCCAACAAAAACGTTCTTCCAACCGCACACCTAAACTTTGCCTGTTAACACGTTGCTGCAAAACTGGGACATTTTTGTATCTTCTGTAAACTGTATCCTGTGCGATGGATCCGAAAATAATTGAGCACTGCTTCATAAATTGTAAGGATACCATACCTCTTTTGGCATGTCCTCCAAAGAACTCTTAAGAATGACTTTGAATCCCTCCACATAATGTAAGGTATCTTGTATCCCCCGCAAATGGTGATGGGCCATATGATTGTTTGTTTTCTCTAATCGCTGTGCAGAGTTTATGGAAACCGCGATCGCTGGATAGACCGCTGAGCCTATGGTTTCTTCATGATCACGCTATTGCCAAATGATCAGTAATCATAAAGATGTCTACCGACCAAATATTGTTCTCGCCCTGACATGGTATTCCCCTGCCTTATTAGTTCTTTCGCATGTTAGCCCCCCGGTTTTGTAACCAAATGTACATTTAATGTTCATCGTGTGTTAAGTTTTAGATTTACCTTTTGGATTTCCCGCTACCTCTAATGTACGTCCCTTAGTTTCAAATATGCGTTGTAAATATCATTGCCTACTTGACCTGTAGTGGAATAAATACCATGTGGAAAAAAATGGCCGCGTATGTGCTCTTTTCGTTGCAAATGTCGACGAAAGACGATAGTTGAGTGGCGCCCCTGCCAAGTAAACGCCTCCCTTCTGTTTCCGCTCACCTCTCATGCTATTTTTCTTCCGTCTCGTTCCTCTCAAGATAACACACTAAAGGTTTCGCTCAAGTCAATTTAAATTTACCGCGTTCCACTGCTCAAGTCGTGTGCCTCGATGCCAGCGCTGCGTAGGTGGAGAACGCGCGTAAATCGAGGCACCTTACTACAGCGTTTATAGAACACGTTGCCCCTACTCACGAGCGTTTAAGCGGAACGTGGAACACATCTACTGGAACCTTTCGTGCTGTCGCCATTTGATTTCTTAAATGCCACCAGGAGCGCGGGCAACAACAGGTGACGGTTGTCTTCAGTTGATGTAGAATTTATTTGCCACCGCTAAAACCAAGCATCCATAAATTATGTAATAAAGCACCACTGCAAATATCACTTATGTATGGATTTTCTGGCTTATATTTGTGTAATGTCGTGTTCTTGTTCAACAATGTTGACAAGTATGAACATTGACACCGGACTTAGACGTTTAGGACTATTGCACATGTTCTGTTTCACTTTGGCCAGGTGGCTGAATCGAGTCACAGACAGACGAACATACAGACATACCAAAATTTCTGCGTTTAAGTAGCCCAAGAAAGTCTATCGTCTTTCAAAAAAGAGAAGTCGTTGTGGTGTAGGGGCTTCGTCGTAACTTCTTTATGCCATGGACAGTGGTTCGAGATTGGCTCTTGCCTTGATTATTTTTTTTCACCTTTAAATGCAATTATAATTTTCATGGCATAGATTAACCTTTGGAGTTTTAAAGGACTGCTTTGTGTTCGTTAGCTCATGTTATGTCAGGTTAGGATGGTTTAGGTTAGGTTACCTTACTAGCGATGTCGCGTCAGGAGCGGCATTTTTTATCCGAAACGCTGGTGGACGTCTATATAGTGTAATTGTTATAGTACCGTAGGATGGCAGTTTAAACAGAGCTAAATCGTATTACTATGTGGTACAAGTTCCCGCGCAAGGTTAACGTTAAGTTCATCTCTTTCAATTTAGTGTGAACGATTCAGATGCATTGGGAACTGCGTATACAGAGCATTAGCTGTTCAAGTATCCAATAAAATGATTATGCTGGAAACAACTTACAGACGCTGGCGAGAGCAACCAGCAACAAAGCAATGGTCGTCTTCATTTCGGCGGTGGACACTGCGAAGGAAATACGTATGCAGGAACAGCATCAGTCACGCATTCTAAACTTTGTTACGGAATAGAGTTTGCACACCGAGTGACACAGTGGAAGCGATATCAGCTGCAAAGTGTCATGAAACAACTACACTTGCTCCTCCTCATTGTCTTTCTTTCCGTTTTTCTAGGGCACTTAAGAAGTACCCCATTTTTAACCTAAAGAACGACGAAATTCAAGTTTTTCTACGGGCTGAAGCTATCTGGGTTATGAGGCGGACCGTAATGCTGGGCTTTGGATAAATTTCGAACACCTGATGATCTATAGCGTGCGCCGACATCTTTACCCACGGGTGTATTAGATTTTCGCTTCCATCTGACAAAACGGCCGCCGCGTCTCGGTTCGAATCCGCGTCCTTGGGCTCAGAAGTGCTTCTTCACCATTGAGCCGCCGCGGCGGGTAATTTGAACTCTGTCGGCGCCGCTAGTGCAAAGCAATGTCCAGCATTTCTTAATGCGGGCGCATTAAATGTCCTAGTGAGCAAAAAAGGCGACGTGCACGTGAAGCGAAAACTTTTGGTGTGTCGAGATTTCAGCGCAGGTTAAGATTCCCAAGTCATCTAAATTAGTCTGGAGCTTTACACTGCGTCGCACCTCATACCCCAGTTGTAGTGTCGACGTGCTAAACCCCTAAAATGTGAAACACAGTTATCTACTTTGTTTACCCCCTCTTCGTAACTCCTTATCTCTTTCTGAGGGAGTGCGGCCCTGTATACAGCGTAAAAGATAAAGAAACGGCACATACGTGGCAGTGACCGATGACTCCTGCTCAAGGGGCGATGCGTTTCCGATCTCGTCGACGTGATGAAATTACTGAGCAATCCGTGCTGCTTATGTACTTGCTCGGATCCTTGTGCCGGGTCGTTAAACCATAGCGCTTGTTGGTACGGCAAGTGATGATGCCTTGCCCAATTTTATCGCTTCTTATTATGTAAATTGCTATTAATGCGCTGAGGGGTGGGAGAGGGGAAGCTGTCGCCATGGTTAAGGATGTAACCAGAGCCAGTCGTCGAAAAGCCAGCCATGCTTGAACCGTGCCCGGTTCAACAGCACCGGCAGTACAGAGCACCTGTTTGCAGCGCATCGAACCTGGCCTGCGGGGGCATTAAGGGTCAAACACATGTGCGGAGAGCGACGCGTTGCCGAACGCGTTTTCCCTTTCCGGAAAATGAAAGCTGCAGGACTCATTTTGATGAGAAAAAAAAAAACGCCCTGGGAAACGCGTCGCTCTCCGCACATGTCTGCCCTTTAGCGCCACGCACTGGCCGCGTGCGGGGGAGCTGCCAACTGTCATGGAAAACAAAGCTGGCGCCCCCGATAAGTGTTTATTTTTATTGATCGAGATAACGCACAGCCACTTCCGTGTAGACACACGTGCGTTCTCATATGGGCGCGAATAATACCCAGGAGGGAGGGACACGTTGCATGGAAAAGCCTGGCGCAGAAGCGGAGCAGACAAAGCGGAATATTGAAACGAGAGTAACGAGGAAGGAAACCAGGAAGGGCCAATGGAAAGGCGTCAGTCAAATTCGCAACGACGAAGCTGGGTGGGAAGGCATTACGGAGGCCGGTGGGGGAACTAAAAGTCAGCACTTCTCTTCCCTGTTACGTTTGGCAGGGGCTGAAACGGCCGCGCCTTTTTGTGTGCAGCTCGTTTGCCGTGTGTGTCGTTGATATGGTGTTAAGGAAGCAAAAGCTTTCGTTTTTTTTATCGTTAAGTTCAGTGGTCTCTATAGTTAAGTTCAGTGATCTCGGTGGTGTTGGTACGGGAGCACTGAACTTTGGCGCTGCCCATAGGAAGAGGTTTGCTAAAAAACGATGTGAAAACAAAATACAACCTTATTAACTTCGAAAGAACTGGTCTTTGGCAGCTAACCCATGTGCAATTCAACCATGAAATACGTTTTGTCAACTTAAAACAGGCAGGAAATATCGAAAAGCCGTCAACTTTCGGTCACAGTAACGTAACATGGGCAGTGGTTGCGCAATAAAGGGCAGCACTAAAAACAGTCATCAGCACGGTACCACTCCAGCGATGCGATCCGACCGAACTAGAGGCCCCACTATAATGGCCCAGTATGTTTCTTCGCGGTGGTTTAGGTTGGTGGCTGGTAATCGCACAAACAATATTCTGCGACATCATAGGCACCGGTCACTGCCCAGAGGGCGACACGGAGCCTGCGAAACCCAGCGCCGCCTTCGGTAGGTGCCTGCAACACTGGGTCGGTCACCGCGCGCCAGCAGGTTCGTTACCGGAGCGCGCTCCTTTGGTGCCTGGGGTAAGGCCGTCGCCCCCACCCAACACGACTACACGCCATCCACCCTACTCTTTACGACCCCCAATGTAGTCACTGCCAAGCACCAGGCACGCTGTACCATATTGTCTGGGAATGTCAACTGAACCCAGATCTTCCCCCCATCCCCAACCCCTCACGCGAGCAGTGGGAGAGTACGCTGGCCAGCTCTTCTCCTGAAACGCAGCTTTTGCTAGCGGAAAGGGCGAAGACAGCCGGTCGTACCAACGGAGTCTTGGACTGAAGACCCCGACCACAAATATGCTCACTTCAACTGTGATTAAAGTTCTTCTCTCTCTCTCTCTCTTCTCCCCTCCCCCCGCGGTCCCCCTCGCCCTCTCCAGCGATGCACATCGACTAGCACAAGAAGGATCGACGCGCCCGTCTGAAAGCCCAAACTCCAGCTGGCTACCTCAGCCGTCTACCTGCTATTCCCAGCTCAGGCGCAATCTTTATTAACAAATATATTGCAAATTCAGCCTACACCCGAAACACTTCGCAAGTGGTATACCCATCACCTGCCCTCTCGAAGTCCTTACTGCCATACCACCACTCTATCAGACCTCCAACACCTAGTTTGATGGAGCCCAGCTTTCGCCAGGCACCGTACATTCAAATCGCCCCAACCACATCCCGATCCACAACAAACTGATGCACAACTATTATATGAAAAAGCAGTTCATTCAACTAAAAGCGATCTAGCATGTGTTGTTTGAGCGGGTCCTCCCCCGAACGAACTGGTGAACCTGCACAAACTCTTGACTCTATTGCGATTCCTATTGCGATCACCATGAACTGGCCCATTAATTGCAGGTTCCAAGAACTGGCCCAGTTATTGACTGCTGAGAACGACCAGCATTTGTTTATTTTCTCTCACCCTCCCTTCCCGTTCCTTTGGTCCATCGTGACCAGTGGTCATCCTTTTCTACTAAACGTTCTCTCTCTCTTTCCCCTCTCTTCTCTCCTCTCTCTCTCTCTCTCTCCGCACCCGGTGAATCATATTAGTAGCCCCTTATACGTATGAAATAAACTGCGTTATTCCACTTTATTCTGCCACAAGTACAGGGGAACGAAGACGGATTTCCTTGGTTGAACTCGCACCCGCGGCAGTGGCTCAGTGGTTAAGGCGTTGATCTGCTGAGCACGAGGTCGCGGGTTCGATTCCCGGCCGCGGCGGCCGCCTTTTCTGAAGGAGGCGAAAAGCAAAAACGCCCGTGTGTACGAGATTTCGGCGCACGTTAAAGACACCCAGGTGGTCAAAATTGATCCGGAGCCCTCCACTACGGCGCGCCTCATCACCTGCGTGGCGTTGGCGCGTTAAACCCAACAATCAATCAATCAATGAATTGGTTTGAACTCGCGTCTGGGTCCAGAAGGGAAACGCACGCGCGGGATAGCTCACGCGTCTTCTGACTGGCCCGCACAAATTTCTCATGATCTGCGTGTTTAGGTTCAAAAGAAACAGTATTTTATTGTTTTCGATTCCCCTAAAGAGTATGTTTGTTTGCAAATACGATATCAGACGTTGCGCGATGTTTCACCGGGTTAGCCGAACCATGTAAGTACACTTGTCCAAATACGTTGTTGACTGCAGAACTACTGACTGAGCAACATGGGCATTACATTGTGGTCTAGCTGATCTGAATATGGTGCCTGGCATATGCAACAGTATAAAATTCACACTTGTTTTTGTGTATGAGAAGTGGTAGCGTTAATGAGTGGAACGCACCATCGAATGCAGCATCTCGAGAGCTGAAAATCTAATGTCGATTTTGAATTCATGACTTCGATTGCAGCAATAGAAATTACAAGGGTGTGTATCAGGCACACAGTGTAATCTTCTTTTCATGTCTCTTTGTTCGCTTTTGCCAGAGCCCCGCACGGCCGATATCTCCCTCTCCAGCCGTACGGATAGAGAAAAATATAGGGCAGTTGCAAGTTCGGTGATTTGGTAGGTGTTCATACTTAACCCTTTAGATGCGACTGCACCTCATTCACTCGCCTTGTCCATGCAGCGCCGGCGTCGTTGTCGTCCGCCCCTCCCCCGTTCTCCTCGCCGCGCGAGCTGCGCTCTCCGCCGCTCACCCCCTCTCCTCTCCGATATCGAACACTCTCTCGCGAGGGGCATTGAATTGGATTGGATTGGCTTGGCTTGGATTAGATTGAATTTGGATTGGATTGGATTAAAGGGGACTGTGTTGGATTATGTTGCGTCATAGCCGCGGCACTCTCTCTCCGCGGTCTCCTCCTTTCTGGCGCGCTGCGCATATAACCGGTGTGCCGCTCTCCGGCGGACTTTCGGTCGATGGTTGCTCTCCGTTGGCGCTTGAACCCCCTCAGCGTCGCATCACAGCAGGGTTCCTGCGAGGGGAGATGGGCGTATTTTTTTGAGCAACACCACATCAGCAGAGACTACGTTCATGTTTTCGAAGTCGAGAGTAGCACCAATCCGAAAGTTGACAGTGCCCAAACTCGAACTTATGAGAACTCTCGTAGCCGCAAACAGGAAGGTCTTTTGTGGCACCACAACCATTTGGTACTGGACGGATTCGTCAATCTCGTTGGGATGGATAACTGATAACAAAAGGCTGGAACCATTTGTCGCTAACCGAGTTTCCGAAATTCGTCGGACGAGAGAGAGAAAAGACTTTATTGAATGTTCGCCTGCAGGAGGGACGAGCAAAGGCTCCGCGGAGCCACCCCGTCTCTCGACGCTGCCTAGGGCGTCCTCGAAGCATTGCCCCGCAGGCGTCCGCCAGTTCGGCGCGCGAGGGGCCTTCGGGGATGTCCCCTCGAGGCCTCCGTCGGCGCCTCCCCGGGCTTCTGCCTGGCGAGAGCCGCCTCGAGCTGCTGGACGGCTTGCAGCTGCTCCGTCAGGTCCGACGATGCAACCGCTCGTGCGATGGGATCCGGCAGCCGCCCCTGTGGCGCGGCCGCTTCCGTTGGGTAGCGAGAACAGTCCCATAGGATGTGGGTCAGAGTTGCTCTGGCACTCGCGCACACACTGCACACGTCACTTTCATAAATGTCTGGGCACACGTGGCGCGCGAGCGCCGGCGTGATTACCGATCTGGTCTGCAACTGCCGGAAGAGCACTGCCTGCGCCCTGGTCAGTCCCGGGTGGGGTTGCGGCATAGTCCGACGTTTGAGCCGATACCAGCGCAGGACCTCGGCATACTCGACGAGGGGCTCCTGCTGTTCGATGTCTGATCCCTCACATTGGTGACACTGTCCTGGATCAAATAACCCCGCCGATCTAATCACGCGAGGTTGTCCGGCTGAAGAGCTACTCGGAAACCAACTGTGGTGGAAAGGTCCTGACTGGCTGAGATTGACTCCGAATGCATGGCCTGAGATATTGTCAGCGTTCACCCCGACTATTCTATGCCAAGCATTGTACACGTCGTACTCACCGGTGGCTCACGAAGCATCGAAGCCGACGTCGTAGATATTCACAAATTCAGCGGCTTGCATAAGCTGATCAGAGTAATGGCATGGGTATTACGGTTCTGTTTCAAGACACGTGAGCGTCCCAAGGTTCCGCTCACTACACGAGAACTCCAGTCAGCGGAGCGGTTTTTGATAAAACAAGAGCAAGAGAAACACTACAAGCAAGAACTCCCCGATTTAAAAACATCGGGGATTTGCAAAACTTCGCCTATTATGACGCTTCAACCATTCATTGACGACTACGGCCTAATGCGCGCCCGAAGCCGACTGTCTAATTTTCAAGTCACCGAAGGAACTAAAAACCCATTCAACGCAGTTCAACGCAGAAGCTGCACCCTGGTGAAGAGGGTTTTGGGAGAGACTTGTTGGCAGCGTTAAGCGAGCTCTGCGAACTGTTCTCAGCAGAGCT
Source organism: Haemaphysalis longicornis (assembly GCA_013339765.2). Lineage (NCBI taxonomy): Eukaryota > Metazoa > Arthropoda > Arachnida > Ixodida > Ixodidae > Haemaphysalis > Haemaphysalis longicornis. The sequence goes on from CM023458.1 coordinate 59,241,881, forward strand.
TCAGTGAATGCAAAGCAATTCAACACCATCCTGTGCGAAATCGAAGCGGTAGTTAACTCCCGCCCGCTTACCTTTGTGAGCAATTCCATCGGTGAACCCGAAGTTTTGACCCCAGCTCCCTTTCTCATCGGTAAACGAGTGACTGCTCTACCCACCGTTAAACTCGATCTTCTGGAACAACGTGTTACCGACATGGACAAAAAATGTTATTATTGGCAGGCTCTGATGAACGCATTTTGGCTGCGATGGGAGGAGTATGTGCTTCAGCTTTCATCGTTTAATCATGTCCATACAAAAATTCTGTACCTCTCAAGATTGGAGACGTCGTTCTTATAGAAGGAAGAGGCCCAAGAGGATTGTGGAAAACGGGAGTAATAGAGCAGACATTTCCTGGGCGTGACAACGCAGTTCGTGCATGCAAAGTTCGACTTTCGGCGGGACAGTTCTTGACGCGTCCCGTACAGAACTTGTATCCCCTGGACATCGTCAAGAGCCTGGGGGAGGATGTTGTGGAAGTAGAGGAGGAAGAAGGGGACGTGCACACTATCATCATTAGTAAATAAAAGGAGGTGGAAGTGCGTTTACAGTTCTGCCCCACCCTGGCGTCCTGGTTTCTTGCGGTTCACAACACCCGTCTCACCAGGTTAAGATGGGAGCCAGGTTCAGAGCTGGACATCTGTGTAGTACAGAACAAGTTGGAGGTCTGGAAATCTCCGTCAACAACACACCTTTGATGTGCAGTGGATTTAAGCAGGCTGATGATGGTGATAGTGATGACGCAAAATTGAATAGAGACTTTCTGCATAGACAGTTAATGTTTTGTTGGGGAGTGCGTAATAGGTCGTTTCTTTCGTCTTGAGCACGCGGGTCGTCTCCTCCGTTATACACGTAACAATGAACGCTGTAAAGGACGAATCAAATCGGTGCAGGCAGTGGGCAGTAGCGAGTGTTGCGTAAGAAGAAGACGAAGCTGCGTCTACTGCCTCTCTGTGTGTGCGTTCCATCGCCTCCACGAGAGCCGGTCGCCTGGGCCCTGCCTTCTCTTCTAGTTCCGCGCCACCCGCGGAATCCCGAACCACCCAAGACCTTCAGTAACATCCACGGCTAGTACAACACTCCTCCGGCTGCAGGTATAAGGGCGGCGCCTTCCCACCGAAGGCAAGGTACCTCTTCCTGAGCGGCGATGAGGACAGGGGCATGGCAAGTAGCCCATAGAGACTGTTTGCTTTATGCCCATTACCCAGGAAGCCAAGCACCCAGATAACTTTGTGCTCCTGGGCAACCCCCATGTGCGCCTCGATAAGCCGCATCTACGGCTGCCACCGTGAGTGCAAGCGCCGCTTCCAAATCAAGCAGTGGAAGACCTCCGTCGACTGCTTCGACTGCCTTCCTGTCACTGCCAGCGTCGACGAGGGAAATCTTTTGCTGCGACGGGTGACTGTCCATGGACCTCCACTCAATGGACAAGATCAGGCGCATCCCGCGACCAAAAGGTCCACGACACGAGCCTCCTGTTTGACCTTGCGGGAACATACGTGGATGGGCGTCGCTTGTCCTTCAGCTTGTGTGGAACGTAGCCTCCAATTTACTCATCAGGCACTACCTAGAGTTAATATGCAGACCACACGAGCTCGTGGAAGACGGTTTCGAGTAGTTCTCCAAGCACCATCTGAGGACACTGTTTTTGTCGCCCAACTGTTGCGGCGAGTTCGGCGACGCCGGGGACATAACAGTGTCCGCCAATGAATTTTGGGCTTGAGGATACTTCAACCTTCCGAGAAGGCGAAGTGCCAGTATGGTGGTCTGAGCTTCGAGCCGCCTAGAACGAGATACTGCGGGGTCCGGTGAAGAAGAAATGAACAAGGTGGGGTGGGGAACAGAAGCTACTAAGTTTAGCCGACAGAAACCACAACAAACTCTTCCCGCACCGACCAACTGACAAAAAAAAGCAAGAGCTACGCAACCACAACCTCATCTTCTCCTCCGTTTCGCTGGGGCGCCATTTCCCCGCTCCAGTCACTGGATCCCTACGATTTTCCCATCGATCCTCACTTCACGTTCGACTAGTCTGCCACCGTAATTATACCCACTCCGTTGTGCAAGTTCTCGGGGCTTGCAGTTTAAGCCTGATGTCTGCCGATTAAGCTTGTGCACGTGGCTGAATTAAAACCGTGTCTTCTCACTCAGCAGTTTGTTTTGTCCTTTGTGGCCCTCATGTCATGTTGCAGTTGTTTTTATATGGAAAATGCATATGCATTGATTTTCCACATATCGTGTCCGTGAAAAAATCGGCGTGGAACGGATTTTTTTGCCCCTCCGTGCTTCCTCCTTCAAAGTTCCTGAACTGACGTTCTCGCCGGTGTTTTCCGTGCAGCTTGGAGGTCCTACCGAGCGACATTTGGGCCGGTGTCTTTACCATCTGAGCACGCGCACATCACCCGTTCTCCTCTTTTTGCCGGTGGTCGAGAACTGTGGGTTGGTGTGTTACACAAACAGATGCTTACGACGCGGGAGCGAAACGGGCAGCCCATGTTTGTCCTCTAAAATAGAATTTCAGTCCCAAGTTTTTGTTGAGCTTGATTTGTGCGGAAGTGGGGTGGAAAGCAAACTACAAGCTAGCGTATTTACTTCGTACACACCTTTGCAGTGCACCCATCTTTGATTGTCGTCGTACAAAGATGCAGAATGGAAGGGCACTGATAATTTATCCCCCTACCCTTGTCCGCTGACTCTGTCGAACATTGCGGCGCTGCGAATTCCGGAGCCACAGTATTTATGGCATCCTCAACCAGCTTGACCAGAAACGAGTGGACCTCCACACCCTGGAAGATTCAGTCTTACGTACCCTCACCGATGCATACCGAGACGCTGACTTCACCGCAGTCTCGAGTAGTAGTAGTAGTATGAAACTTCATTTAGCAATCAAGTCGGAGTGGTTGCCTTGTGTGGGAATCCAAGTGATTGACTGGGTGACCGATGCGCTGAATGCTGGAATTTACTGGATGTCCAGGTGGTCGCTGGTAATCAGGTTTTCCCACAGCACAGGGGGGAGGGAGGAAAGGGTGGGGGATCGGGGTTCTTCCATGCCCGCTCTAATGAAATACGGGATATTGTGCCTGTATTGGACGGGAAACTGCGTTAGGCGGGAATACCGGGAAACATGTGGTCTAAGCGAAATGGATGAACGTAGGGATTTGTTTGGATGCAAGGTGGAGTCATTTCTTGGAATGTGTGATGTAAGGTTTTGGGAAGTATGGCCTGGAAAGCTGATATTGGTGTGGTGTTCGTATAAACTCAGCTTGTTCTGTGTTTTTCGGGGGCCTGGGACAAGGCAGCGCAATGACAAGATCAGCATTATACGGGCCTGCGGGCAAAGTGCCGTCCTTTCGTACTCTGCGACCGCCACCAGTCCCTGTAATACTACCGCTGCCGAACTGCTCAAGAACACGCGGTGAGAGCTGCCACCAGCAATTCTGCCGTATCAGTTCCGCAAGCGTACGTCCAAACGTTTGATATGCCTTTTTTTAAGTGCGAATGCACTTTATAAGCGACCCTGAATTCCGGCGACCGCCCGTCCGTCCACATAGCAACAGCTGCGGGTGCGCGCGCTCCTCGTCTTCCTTGGCAACGGGGGGAGATGGGCGCGCGCTGCCTGGCCGCTGACATGGCACATACCCACGTGGGGGATTGGCCAGGAATCTCCTCGTCTTCCTTGGCAACGGGGGGAGATGGGCGCGTGCTGCCTGGCCGCTGACATGGCACATACCCACGTGGGGGATTGGCTAGGAATCGGGCGTGAGAAGGGCTAATGCACCCGCTTAAAGGAGTACTGACACGAAATTTCAAAGCTGAGATCCACTCTAGCAATCAAGTACAACGACAACACAAATAGGTGTCTGTGCATGGCACATACCCACGTGGGGGATGGCCAGGAATCAGGCGTGAGAAGGGCTAATGCACCCGCTTAAAGGAGTACTGACACAAAATTTCAAAGCTGAGATCCGCTCTAGCAATCAGTACAACGACAACACAAATAGGGTCTGTGAATAAATGCATCTTTCTTTCTTTGTAGTTGTGTGTTGTGTGTGTGATCTCTCTTTCGCGAACATTACCGAACCGCGCAAATTCAACTCGTGCATTCGCACTTTCACATTCTTCCCCTCGGGGAAATGCGGGGAAATTTTTTCAGTGGGCTTTCAGGATTGCCAAGTATATTGGGAGCAGTTTGACAGAACAATCCACCGCAACCAAGTTTTAGCGAAAATTGACAAGTTTAAAATATTCGCTCGTACCTAACCCTGGCAGGGCTGTGGCAGTTCCGAGATCGTTTTCAGTACCTGTATTTCTGTATCGAGATACATGTGGAAAACGTACTTGAATCTCAGCAGGGAGGCTTCTAGGGGTTATAGATTGTATCTCGAATCTTTTGGCATGTATGTGTATCTTTGCAACATTTATAAGGCGAAAGCCCTAACTGCCCAGTTTTTTTGGAAAAGCGCCGTTGTTGTTGCTTGGTCAAGAAGATTGCAGCCGCTGTTAGAGTAAATAAGAAACACATTCATGCTCCGAGGGGATATTAATCCACTTCTGGTCGTATCAGCTCAGTGCCCCACCAAATGTGCTTTTTGCTCCCGTTGGCAGGTCAGAAGGAAAGCTTTCGCTTCCTTTCTTGGTGACGCATACACACTTGAGGGATTGGCCAGGAATCGGATCTTTTCGGGGCAATGTGCGCACTTCATAAAAGGCCGCGTCTAGAGTGCCGTCCGACGGTATTTTAAGCAGTCCACTATATCGACGTCCACTGGCGGTTTGTAACAAAGTTGCCCTGTCTGGCACTACATCACTCTAGATAACGCAAAGTTGGACAAGTCAACCCACACATGTGCAGTCTTTGTCAAAATTTTGTGGGCCACGGCGACCATGGCCGGATCAGACGTGCGGCCGAGCAGGGGCGGTACGCTTGCCGCTGTCGGCTGGTTGCCCGGCTAAAGAGAGAGAGAGAGAGAAACAACTTTCGCTGAGGCCCATTTCAGGTGACGCTCGCAGGCGTCAGACGGGGTGGAACCCTAGTCACGAGTCCCATATGAGTCCAATAGCTCCTGGCCCCTGGACGCGAGCTCTTGCTGCGTCGACAGGTCGGGGCTGGACATCAAGATCTCCCATCGCTCGGGTAGGGGGGGAAGGGGAAGGGGGAGGGAAGGTAGGGGATTCTTGAGCTCAGTACACTCCGCCAGTATGTGCGGCAGGGTGCCTTCCGTCTTTTTGCAGAACGGGCAGATGGGGTCGTGTCTTGCGGGGGGGGGGGGGAACCTTGCCCCCGGCTAAAGAGAGCGAGGGGAACTTTTGCTCTTGCGTTTGTAGTGCGTCCGGCGCGACAAGTGCTAGCGCAAAGTATCTGCGCTGATCGACGTGCGCCTACTCTGGGAAACCGGCCTCGGTGTACTTATCGTGTGAGCCATACTACGAAAGCAAGTGCGAAAGTTCCCCTCACTTCCTTTAGCCGCGTAACCAGCCGACAGCAGCAAGCGCAGCGCCCCTGCTCGGCCGCGTGCCTGCTCCGGCCATGGTAGCCATGGCCCACAAAATTTTGACAAAGACTGTTCATGATCCAATGGACACAAAGAAATAATTTAAAACACCAAAAACTACCCTAAGCAATAAAAATAGTAGTTTAATTTAGAAAGAAAACACCAAGGCAAAGGCCGGTTCGAACAATCGTCCATGGGGTCGGTGTCTAGAGTGCCGTCGACGCGCTCTAGAGAATGCGTCACAAAAATTCACAAAACTTTATATTGGGAACGTACAATTTGTGTAATTGTTGTAGAATTATTGACACACGAACGTAATGGCTCGTGAGCAGAACAGGTGCATGGTGGACCACTATTAGGGTAACAGAATGACTACCGAGAGTCGGGACTAGAACTTGGGGCAGACCGTTGACCTAATGTGGGGGTGACTTAAGAAAACTTGAGGGCAAACAATGGACTCAAGCAGTGTCGTATGCGCTGTTGAGTGAGTGGACGAGGCTTTCGACCTGCAGTGGACATAATTAGGTGATGGTTATGGTGACAACTAAGGGAAGTTCAAGAGCAAGATATCTTTCTAGACAGAGAATTCAGCTTTAGTTAAAGAATATGTGGTCCGTTCTGTTGTTCGCCTAAGGGAATCGACTCCTGCTGTAGACGACCCCGCGTGCTGTTCTTCACGCAGTAGCGGACCACTCTGGGGCGAGATTGCCTTTCTCGCTCCCTCATGGTGCGTCGTTCTCACCTACCTTGATAGGGCAGATACGTCACCTATAAAACCATTCGTTTTCTCTCCTCTTACGCAGGTTGAAGAGCACTTCAACCTGCTTCTTTCACCCATGCAGTTGCGTCGGAGGAGTTTTCTGCATACTGAGATCTCCGAAGTATTCTTTCGCCTAGCTATGAACACTTTCGCTTTAAAAAACAACCAAAACATTAAACGAGGGCTAGAGATCACACACACAAAATTTCACTGTGCGGTTAAAACAGTTTTAATGCATACGAATAGCGAACAGAAATAGGCGAAAGGATATGAATGTATTAGACGTCCAATAACTTCAAAAACATATCTATGAAATAATGGCGCTGAAATATACGAGCACGGGTACGTCATGGTCGTTCTCCACCCAGCCATAGGACGAAAGCAAGGGTCACACAAGAGGGTTGCGCCGGGGCCGCTTGTCACGTGATGCGCCTGATCTGCTTCGTTGACTGTAGAGGTCAGGGGACAGCCTCCCGTGGCAGCAGAAGATCTTGTCGTCGACAATGGCCAACTTGAGCAAGGCGTCGACGAAAGGTCTTCCACAGCTTGGTGCTGCAGCAGCGCTTGCACTCGTCGTGGAAGCCGTAGATTGCGCTAGAGGAGGTGTACTCGAGGGATTGCCCCGGAGCAGGAAGGTCTCCGCGCTACTTGACCTTGTAGGCCTGCAGCAGGCAGATGGTCTCCAGGGTCTGCTCCCCTTGCCCCTGTCCACGTAGCACCCCAGTAAAAGGTACCTTGTCCTCGGGGGGGAAGGCGCCGCACTGATACAGCAGGCGGAAGGACCGCGTACTGGCCGTGAATGTCGGCCGCAGGTGTTGAGCGGTTTGGTATTCCGCGGGTGGCGCGGATCAATAAGAGAAGGCAGGACCGAGGCGCCTGGTTCTTCTGGAAGCGATGGAACGCACACAGAGCGTGGCGGTGGATGCAGCTTCGTTCTCTTCTAACCCCGCTATCGTCCCCTGGCTGGCGCCCGTCTTATTCTTTATTTACAACACACATTCCTACCTGTCTTCCAAGGACGATTACCCGCGCCATTGAGACGAATGAGACAACCGATCATACAGTCCACATCTAAACCTGAATCGTGTTATCTAGATATTCGCGTTGTCATTATCATCATCATCGCGCCAAGTTCCACTAGAACACGAAGGCCTCTCCCATTGACCTCAAATCGCCCCCTTTCTGCAGTGCCCGAGTCCATTCTTGTACCTCTCATTTTCGTAATTGATCTTTCCAATGAGCAAGTGGTCTGCCCCTACTCATACTTGTAGTCCCGCTTCTCGGTAGCCACTCTGTTCATGGTACACCTTGCACCTATTCAGCTGACGTGGCATCATATTCAGGTGTACCGCCGCACGCACTGCCCTACAAATTAACGTTTCCAGCTCACGGGTTTGTGAATTTTGGGATGCGGGGGCATTTTCACCCAAATCTCCCCATTATTGGCTAATTGCTCCGTATGTAAGTGCCACGAAGAAAGGAACCATAACATCGGTTGCCTTGTTCGTCTGGAGCACACGGCCCCTCTGGCAGATGCAACAAAATTTATGTTGAAATTAAAGAATGAGGTGGGCGCAGGCAGAGGGCGATGGTGAGGATAGCGTAAGAAGTGGTCGAAGATGCGTCCAATGCCTCCCTTTTCTATATTTTCGAATCTATAATAATATAGGTCACATTCTGATAAGGTACAAAGCTTTTTGGCCAATGCCCCACGTGGGTATGTGCCATGTTCTGAGGCAACCAATCAACCACCCAATCAACCAACATCTGTGCGGGCTCCATCACTTTCACGAGAACCGGACGCATGGGTGCTGCGTCCTCCTCTCGACCGGCCAAACGCTGGTAGCGCAACCGCTCAGGTCGTGCTCCCACATCCACGAACAGTACGCAGTCCTTCTCCGGCTGTTTGACTTCCCACCGAAGCTCAAGTACCTGTTTCCTGGGGACTACGTGGTCACGGGCAAGGCAGGTAGTCCCTATAGCAATCGTAGGCCCCCTTCTGACTCCCAAAGTCAAGTACGCAGATAACGTCTTCCTGCTGCGGGGCAGCCCCCCGTGTGCGCCTCCGTCAACCGCATCTACTGTTTCCACCATGAGCGCAAGCGCCGCTGCAACATCAAGCTGTGGAAGACGTTCGTGGACTGCTTCGACTGCCCGCCCATCGCTGCCATCATCGACGACAAGATCTTCTGTTGCCACGGGGGACTGCCCGCTGACCCCCAGTCAACGGAACAGATCCGGCGCATCACGCGACCAACAGACGTCCCCGACACGGACCGCCTGTGTGACTGTGCTGTCACACTCGAACAAGGGAGTCCAGGGCTGGGCCGAAAATGACCACGGCGTTCCCTACACCTTCGGGTCCGAAGCGGTCTTTCAGCTTTTCAACATGCACAACCTCGACTTAGACAACCAAGTGGTGGAGGACAGTTTCGAGTTCTCCGAGCAAAATCTTGTGATTCTGTTCATGGTTACCATTTGTTACGGCGAGTTTGACAACGCTGCAGCAGGAATGGTATCCGTCGATGGTGTTCTTATGTGCAGCTTCCAGATCCTGAAACCCTATGTGAAGAGGGCAAAGTTCCAGTACAGTGGTCTTAACTCCGGGTCGCCCGTCACGCCACCGCAGAGTCCGGTGCAAAGGAAATGTGTGGTGGGAGGCGAGAAGCAACGACCGAGGGAAGGAGAGTGTAATAAACAGAGGACCAGTAGCAACCGCAATTAGTCCCTAACCAACCAACCGATGAACATGGGATACGAAACTGCCGCCTATATCCTTGTTCCTATATTTTCTTTGGTGATCATTTGCGCCACCACGGTCCGTGGTTTGCTGCAATTACCCCTTCTCCCCTTACTCAGTGTTTGATTAGCTCACGTTCGATATTTTTCTCTGGTCCGATTTAGTGACGTCTAATTAAATAGCTGATAATCTGCCGTCTATTCTTGTCTGTATTAAAGCTGTTTCACCGCACGCAGTAGTTTTTTGCCATCTCTAGCCCTCACCTTCTACGTCAGATGTTTTAATCCGCGCTTTATGTGGCTAGGACAAGGAAAATAGAACGGTCGCTGCTTCTACGCAAAAACCTCCTCCTGCGCAAGCCCATGCGCATGCGCGAGAACATCAGGTTGGAGATGAGTTACAAGTAAGGGGAAAGGTATTGACTGGGTTAATAGATGACGTAGCTACTACGCTCTCGCATCTACTGACGCTGGTAGGTGGGAAGAGCGCATCAGAGGGAGCGAAAAACAGTCTCTCTCGCAGCACAGGTACGCGCAGGAGGGCTGAGTTTTCGACGAGCTCAAAGCTAACAACGGCGGGCAGGGGCACCGCTCTATCATCCGGGGTGCCGAAGTCATCCTGCCCGGGGCCCAGGGGTCCCAGAGAAATGGAAGTCACCCAATGTACCTGACCTTACCGCAGGGGCCCCAAACCCTGCGCAAAACCCTCAGCTGAACGGTCCCCGATGAGCGTCGAGCGCCGTTTGGCCATCAGTGGAAACAGCCGTGGGCGTAAAAATTACAGCATCCGCGCATAGCGGGGAGTTTCGTCGCAGGTCACGCCGTGGTCCAGCAGGTGAATTCTTTGAGCGACTGAGTACCGCGGAAAGCCTGTAAGTGAAACGAACAAGCCCAAAGGGGGGGAGTAAGCACCGCTCTATTCATCCGCTCTATTTTATCCCCGCCAGGCACCAGTGAGGGTAAAAGCTTCCACCAAATCTGCCACTCAGCGCCAAGTGGCCGCCCATAAAAACGGCGGCAACCGGCTTCGCTAAACCGGGGAAAGGTTTGAAAAGTGTGTGTTAAAAGCGCCATGTGTTGGGGGATGTGTAAGTCAAGGAAATAGCCGCCGGAAGGAGAAATAAAAAAATACACATTTCTGATTCGATGGATTTGAACACGGGGGCTATTTGTTGTGTTTCGCCTTAGGTATCACTACTTAATCAGGGTATTGGCCAATAACAAACCCGGAAAAATAGATTAGAATTCTATTTAAATTTAACCTTGGGGAAATTTAACCGGCTGAAAAAGTTTTGGTTTCCCTAATTAGGAAAAAACTGAAAACAAGGGGAGAGTAAACAATCCAACCATGACTTGATCTGTAGAATTTTCAATAGCACCGTAGGGCAGAGCATACATCCAGGCGGCAGAATCCCACTTCGGAAGCCCAGAATGATAGTAAAGCCTGCACTGATAGGAATATCCCTAGCCCGCAAAGCGGCACCTCTAGGAACTGACGTCTGAGGACGTAAAAAACGTCGACAGGTCAAGAGGTAGTGTTTGACAGACTCGTCTTCGCTACAAGTAGCTGCCGAGTGCTGCTGGCGCCAGACGAAGCCTTTGTAAGTGCCTATTGGCAACCCTAGCCGCCGAGACGGACGACACGTTCCCTCTATTTTTTCGGTGTACGAGGACACTCGAACAAAAATAAAGTGCTTTGCAGGCGAAACAGACCTAGAAGATATCACTCTTACTTATTTTCAAGACGCCTGCGTAGAATTGGCTCCAGAGAACATGCTCTCCAGAAAAACAATTGCCGACCCTTACTGCAAAAGAATTAAAATCTTCTGTGACCCGAAACAAGGCCGTAAGCTTAAAATAGCTTCCTCTGCTCCAGGGCCACTTAGGCGCAACAGCAAAGCCTGTTAACAGTAGCTGAAGAAAATGGAATGAGCATTCCAACCTATGACGGAATTGGGAGTGCGTCGACAGGCAAGGTCTGTCAATCCTAAAACCCCGGGTCTGCAAAGCAGTAGCCCAAGTGCTGTACCAACTGTGCTACCTCATTTTTTAATATGCGCAGTGTCAAACAAAAGTTGTTGGATTTGTTTCGTTCTTCGGGGCACATATACACTTGAGGGATTGGCCGGGAATAGCAAGTTTTTAGAGGAAATGTGCTCGCTTCACAAAATTCAGAAAACTATAAACTGGAAGCATAAATTTGTAAACAGTGCGCTTCGAGTGCAACCTGAACGTGTCGACCACGTGAGTAGACAAGGGCTTGGTATTCACCAGGGTGACTGAAGTGGTGACGAGGAGATGGGACTAAAATCAGGGTAGACCGCAGCTTTATGGAGGATAAGTTGTTTCATCTCAAGCCCACCGAGTCACATACGTGGCAGAGAGATGCAGACGCCACCTCGTATCCACGGAAAAGAGAGCCTTTATGCTTGTCCAGGCTAATTTATACAGGGCTGCGGTTACTGATGAATGGACAATGAAAAATTAGGCCACCTTAGCACTGTGCAGCCACATGGTGGGAAAAATACTAATTCAAACCACATCCCTCCCCCAAAAGGGGCCGCAACCGTCACACAACACAACCTGCCAGCATGCCAGATGGCAAGCCAGCAGGTCTGCTGTCTGGCAAATCCTGAAAGGCGAGGCCCGCTCATTTGCCCAGCAGCGTAAAACTGTTCGTAACTGAAGTGCGGCTTCAAAGGTACCTTTTCCCTGCCTCACATGGGCTAGTCCCAGGGGCCTTACCGAGTACTTGGCTTCAGCCGGTGTTAGGCGCCTTGATGCAAAAGCGGTGGTATGCAAGTCATCACCCTTCTGTTGCTGGAGTACAGCTCCTATGCCAATGCCAGAAGCATCTGTTGTAATCAGTTTTTTCCAGAGCAGGGTCAAAAAGCTGTAAGGAGTTACTTGCCAAGAGGAGCTTCAGTTGGTCAGAAGAGGCTTGCCTTTCCGGCGTCCAAGTGAACCCTACTCCTTTCCGTAAGAGCTATCGTAGAGGCTCAATGAGTTCAGCATAGTGCGGTATGAATTTTGCATAATACCCAACCATGCCAAGGAAAGAGCGCAACGTTGCCACATTTGTGGGGGCTGGAACTGTCTGGACATTGCTCACGAGTGGGCGAACACCTTCTTCGGTCACTCTGTGACCCAATATTTCAACCTCCTTCACTCCAAAAATGCACTTGTCATTCAGTTTTAGCCCAGCATGGGCAATGCACTTCTAAACCTGCAGAAGGCAGGCTTCATTCTCTTATTTTGTACACCCAAACACAACAGTGTCGTCAATGTAGCAGACAATATTTCTGCAGCCTTGCAAGATTGTAGTCATCATTCTCTGGAAAGCAGCCGGTGCCGAAGCGAGTCCAAAACAGACACGCTTATACCTGCACAGCCCATGCTCTGTGATGAAAGCAGTCAGGTCCCTGCTGTCTGGGCTAAGTATCATTTGATGACAGGCAGAGGCCAAATACAGTCTTGAACAGAACTTTGCATCATGCAGCTTGTATAGCAACTCTTCTGTGTGGGGCAGGGGAAATGAGTCCACAATGATTGCTTTGTTGGGTTCCCGAAGGTCCACGCATATCCTAATTTTCCCGTTCTTTTTCTTCGTTACAACTATTGGGGAGACCCAAGGGGCACTGTCAATTTTCTGAATCACATCTGCTTGTTCTAGCCGATTCAGTTCAGCTTCCACAGATTCCTTCACCGCAAACGGCAAGCGTCGTAGTTTAGCGCTTACAGGAGTAACATTCTCGCGTATCCTGACTTTATGCACGAAACCCTTTGGTAGAACCAAATTCCCGTCAAACAGGTGAGAGAACTGGGATAGCAGATGAGGAGAGAGCCCTTCCGGTTTACAAGAAGTGCGGAATCAGCTCAGTGACGTACTATTTAACTTTAGTTGCACTGTGTTGATGGCGTCGGTGCCGAGGAGATTTGTGCGTTCTGGTACCACGTGGAACAGGAGTTGAGCATACCGGTCCCGATATTGAACTGGAGTGGCGAAGCATCCTTGAATGTTGATTTTACTGCGTGAAAAATCCAGCAATGTCGCCGATGTTGACTGGAGTGGTGGTGGAGGTCTCAGTTTGATGTACGTGTCAGCAGCAATACTGGAAACTGCAGAACCCATGTCCACGAGAAAATTGCGGTATTTTCTTGAACCTGTACTTGTATGCGCACTCCGGTGCTCTGTTCCCCGTTAAGTTGCCGTACGCTGAGAGCTGTTGGATCGCGGTGCTGGACTTCTTGAACAGCGAGGGACTTCTTGCTAAGCTTCTCGCTACGACAGACTCTCGAAATGGCCTACCTTGCCACAATTGCTGCAGGTCTTGTTTCTTGCTTTGCAAATACTAGAATTGGCTAAGTGTTTCGCAGAGCCGCAGTGAAAGCAAGTCCTACTGATTTGTCCCGACGAGGCACGTTCGCCTGGCCCTGGCACCAAACGCTTATTCACTTTTTGCACGTAGCTTGCAAGGCTAGCAGATGACAACTCCTTGGAATGAACTCGTCGGCGCTGTCATTAAAGGCGCAGGCAAGTGAAAGTTCTCGCAGCGCAGAAACGAGCATGTCTGCGGTCTCGCCCGGCAACTGAACGCGTTGACCAAAACGCTGGCGTTCAATGACAACGTTAGTACTTGCTGCGTAGGAGGCCTCGAGCGTCTGTAGAGCAGTCTTGAATTCGCCGTCGTCCTTCGTAGGTTGTCTCTGGTATCGTGTATTATATTCGTTGTCCCTAAACCCCCATGCAATGTAGAAGGAGTGCCTTGCGGCGTGCTGGCAGGTACGCGTCGCTTGCCGACGCTAAGAGGTAGTTCGGGAACAGCTGATGCCATTGTGTCCATGGTATCGCGGGCTTTCCCGGTGTCGGTAGAAACGGTGGCGGCGGCGTCAGTGCCATTGAAGAAGATTGCAGTATGCCCTACTTCAGTACTGACGGGGCGTTCCGCCCGATGCCGAAAAGGGTTACCTCGTCGCCATTATGTTGTATCCGACGCCCACCGAGTCCCCATACGTGGCAGAGAGATGCAGACGCCACCTCGTACTCACGGGAAAGAGACGTTTATTCTTGTTGCACGCTATTTATAACCGTGCGGCGGTTACTGATGATGACAATGTAAATTCACCACCTTGGCACTGTGCGCCAAGGTGGTGAATGGCGGAGGAGGATAAAGGCGGAAAAATGAATGGAGGAGGAAAAATGAATGGCGGCGGAGGATAAAGCTTTTATTGAGGCCCAATCCTACTCCGTGAGTGGAGGCAGACCAGTGGGGCGACTCCTTAGTCAAGGAGTCCCTGTCTCTGGCTGGCAGTCCGCGCCCGTCTCACCAGGTTAAGCTGGGAGCCTGGTTAAGAGCTGGACAGCTGCGTAGTATAGGACTAGTTTGAGGTCTGGAGATCTCCGTCAACAGCAGGCCTTTGATCTGCAGTGGATTTAAGCAGGCTGATGATGGTGATAGTGATGACGCAAAATTGAATAGAGACTTTCTGCATAGACAATTAAGGTTTTGTTGGGGAGTGCGTAATTGGTCGTGTCGTTCGTGTTGAGCACGCGGGTCGTCTCCTCCGTTATACACGTAACAATGAACGCTGTAAATGACGAATCAAATCGGCGCAGGCAGGGGCAATAGCGATGTTGCGTAAGAAGAAGACGAAGCTGCGGCCACTGCCTCTCTGTGTGTGCGTTCCATCGCCTCCACGAGAACCGGACGCCTGGGTGCTGCCTTCTCTTCTAGATCCGCGCCACCCGCGGAATCCGAAACCCCTCAAGACCTTCAGTAACATCCGCGGCCAGTACACACTCCTCCGGTTGCTGTCTGAGGGCGGCGCCTTCCCAACGAAGGCAAGGTACCTCTTACTGAGCGGCGATGAGGACAGAGGCATGGGAAGAAGCCCATTGAGACTGCATACTTTCTGCCCATTACCCAGGAAGCCAAGTACCCTGAGGACGTCCTACTCCGGGGCAACCCCCATGTGCGCCTCGATAAGCCGAATCTACGGCTTCCACCGTGAGTGCAAGCGCCGCTGCCAAACCAAGCAGTGGAAGACCTTCGTCGACTGCTTCGAACGCCTTCCTATCACTGCCATCGTCGACGAGGGATATCTTTTGCTGCGACGGATGACTGTCCGTGGACCTCCAGTCAATGGACAAGATCAGGCGCATCCCGCGACCTACACAGGTCCCCAACACAAGCGTCCTGTGTAACACTGCGGGTGGGTACAGGGAAGTGTGTCGGCGTGTCTTTCACCTTTGGCTCGAACGTGGTCTCTAATTTACTCATCAGGCTCTACCGGGAGTTTCGAGTACTTCTACAAGCACCATCTGAAGACACTGTTCTTGTTGCCCAACTGTTGCGGCAAGGTCGGCAACACTGTGGACACCATAGTGTCTGCCGATGAGAGTTGCGGCTTCCACATCTTGAAACCTTCCGAAGGCCAAGTGCGAGTACGGTGGTCCGAGCTCCGGGCCACCTGTAACATGATGCCGGGGGGGGGCGGTCCAGAAAAAATTAACGGGGTAGGGGTGTGGGCCGAAGCTATTGAGGCTAGCCACCAACAACCACAACAAACATCTTCACGCACAGACAAACTGACAAACAAGACCTACGCAACCACTGTGTCATCTTTCCTCCTCCTGTTTCTGCTCTCCCGCCATTTCCCGGCCCCGGTCCATGGATCCCTACGATTTTTCCCTCGATCCTCACGTCACAAAAATTAGTTCACCTCCGTGATCCTACGCCTCTCCGTTTTTGAAGATCTTTGGTCCTATAGAATGTCTATCAATTATTTTTGTGCGCGTGGCTGAATTAAAACTGGTTCTTCTTATTCAGCAGTTTTTTCATCTTGTGTGTCCCGGAAGTCATGTTGTTTTTATATGAAAAATGCATATGCCTAAATTTCCACATATCTTGTGCGTGAAAAAATTGGCGTAGAAGGGAATTCTTTTGCCGTCTGTGTTTCCACCTTCAAAGGTTCTTGAAATGACATTTTCGCCGGTGTTTCTTCCCGTCCAGCTTATAATGCCGACGGGTGACACATGGGCTGGTCTTTCCAATCTGAGCACGCAGTCATCACCCGTTTACCTCTCAATGCCGGTGGTCGAGTGCTTTGTGGAGGTGTGTTACAAAAAGAGATGCTTATGACTTGGGAGCGAAACGGGCAGACCCATGTTTGTCCGCTAGAATAGAATTTTAGTCGTACTTTTTTGTCGAGATGATTAGTGTGGAAGTATGCTGAAACGCAAACTACAAGCAAGCGTGTTTTGTTTCGCACACACCTTGCAGTGTCCCCACCTTCGCTGATCGTCCTTCTAAGACACCGAGTGGAAGGGTACTGTTTAATTTATTTCCCTTCTTGTGCGCTGACTCTGTCGAACAATGCACCACTGGGAATTCCGGATCCACAGTATTAATGGCCCCCTCAACCTGCTCGACCAGACATGAGGGGACTCGCGCGCCCTAGATTCTAAGATTCGGGCCAAGGTACCTCAACTATACAGGCCAAGACGCTAACTTCAGCGCAGTCTCGAGTAGTAGTAAAAGTAGTATGAAACCTGTATTGAGCAAACAAGTCGGAATGGTTCACTAGTGTGGGAACCCAAGTGCTGACTGGATGACCGACGCCCTGTATCCCGGAAGTTGCTGGATATCTCGGTGGTCGCTGGTAATCGGGTTCTCCCACAGAACCGGGAGGGCGAGGGGGAAGGAAAGGGTGGAAGATCGGGGTTCTCTGTGCCCACTGTAATAAAATATGGGCTAGTATGCCTGGATTGGAGCGGGAACTGCATTGGAAAGAAAATTTAGCGGGGAAGAGGTGGTCTAAGCGAAATTAATGAACGGAGGCATTCGTTTGGAAGCAAGGGGGAGTCGTTTCTTCTTGCTTAGAGTGTGTGATATAAGGTTTAAGGAAGTATTGCCTGTCAAGTCGGTAGTATTGTGTGATCCTCTGAAACGTGACAAATAGTGTGGACTCCGCTTGTTCTTCTGGGGCCTGGGAAAAGAGTAAGCGTATGACAAGATCAGCCTTATTCGGGCCCACGTGTACAGCGCCACCCTGTCGTCCTCTACCACCATTACCATTCCCTCGTACACTACTCCTGGCGAGCTGGTCATGAGCAGATGGTGAGAGCTTTAGTTAGCTTTCGCCTCTACATCTTCTTGGTGAATGATGAAGACGAAATAATTATGTTTTTGAAGAAGCTCGAGCCGAGAGGACGATCTTGACTCGCTACGATGACCGACGTCCGATAATTGAAGCAGGTGAGGGATGAAAACTGCCTTTGTTGCTGGATATTAGGTTTATTTACACTATTTACATTACTCCAAGTATTAACATCAGGACAAAATGTCGGTTACGGTGTCACTTGCCCGCAGCATCCTGTTCGGCCAAGACTATACAGAACTAGATCCCCTCGACAGACCTACCGACCGACCCTGGACAAAACCCGACACTTTGGTTTTGATCCCAAAAACCACGCCTCCAAAGTTGGTTGGTTGGTTGGAACCAAAAATCAGTGGCGCGTACCCACTCTGGGGGATTGGCCAAGCCAGATTGGGGAAACTGGTCAAGAATTCAAATTAAGGGTAAAATAGAGCTGTGGAGTGTGAGGGAAGTGATGTTGGCAATTTTGAGGGAAAAAAAAAAGAAACTGTAACACACTGAAGTAAAAACGATGCTACACGTGCCAGAGAAAGAAAGTACGAAGTGTCTTTTAACAGGGTAGGCGACCGGATTGTGAAATAAAAGCGTGAAGGGCGCGACAAACATCCCCGTGGCAGAAACCTAAACCCGATGCCCCAAATGACAGTAAATTCGATACAGACAAGGAAAGACCCAGGCGCCGGAGGGGAACCTCCAGGAATCGATTTCGGATAGAGGAGAACCGCCGGCAAGACAGCAAGAAATGTTCGATTGTCTCCTCCTCTTGACAAAACTCACATTGGGCCGAAGGCGCTATGCGTGCACGGTGAAGGTAGAAATTCAAATTGGGCACTCGGCAGCGAAAGCTGGTCAATGTGACCTCGCACAATCGCGACTGCACAACATCACTCTTCCACGCATACCGGAGGTGCTCAATTTCGGGGCATCCAGAGATACTGTCTGGGTGCAGGCTGTCCAACGAGCTATACCTGCGAAACCGGGATGCAACAACTTGGGCTATGGGGGGCACAGCATCAACCAGCGGTCCATTCAATGCCACACCCGCCAGATAATCAGCGGTTTCATTAAGGTGGATACCCCTGTGTCCTGGAACCCAGACCAGGCGGATTTCTTGTACATAGGGTGGTAGGAGCATCGAGAGCGTTCGGCTTAGAGGGGTAAATCTTGGATTAGATAGGGTGGAGCAGACTGAAAGCGAGTCCGTCACAATAATAACTTTCGAATTGTCTTCATTGAGTTTTCTAATAGCAAGGGCAATCGCCAAAAATTCTGCCTCCAAAGGGGCCGTTCAAAAAAGAGCGAAATCCCTTTTCAACATGATTCATATGGAGCAGAAATTGGCCACAAGTACCAACCAATCCTAAACATGTCCCCACCTGCGGTCACATGACCCAATACTCTCCATCAGGCAACTCCTAGTACGTTTCCCGCGTACGTTATTGAAACCGACATGCAAAGACGTGACATCTGCTTCCTAAAGTCACTGACCGCGCAAGTGGTCGAACCATTACGTTAGGCGGGCGGCACCTGCTCATAGCCAAAGCCGACCACTTTGAGCTGTCTTCGCGCGGCTAACATCTTACAGTTCCTCGCCTTGCCGCCTCGCATTTGTCCCCGCGCGCGCTAGCACAATGAGGGAGTTGTGGGCTAATCCTTTTCGCAGACCAAGGGACGCCGCTTCCCGTTGCGTGATTGGCGGGAAAAGCTGCTCCAAACCTAGGCGAGCAATGTCGAGTCGAATGACCCATAAACAAACAGCACCTACGTCGGCTTCGCAAATCCTCAGAGGCTGCGCCGCGCGGCTTTTTGACACTAAGAGAAGGCATCCTTTCGCTTCCCGTCAGCTCGTCAACCTTGACGAAGGACCGAGCCAATTCCTAATGTCCGCCAACCATAATAGCGGCGTGCGCGCTGTCCAAGAGGGACCCCCGTGCCGGAACTGTTTTCACTGCTGTGCACCCATCCACTGTTCACTGAGACCGCCCGGTCGAGCTGACCGCATACCAACGCAACAGAGGTACTCGGGCTAAGGAGGTAGTCGGTCTGTTGCCACACAAGAGGAAGGAACACAAAGCATGCTCTCAGCGCCCCCAACTTCGCGTCCCTGTGGTTGCATGAAAGGAACGCTGCATGACAGCTACAAGTGGAGGCAACTCCGATACATGAGCCACCAGCGGCTTTCATTAATTAAAGGAGGAGCCCGAACTTAACAGCTTGCACCAGGCATTCTGCGGTGTCAGTTCCACAAGCCGCCGTCAGGAAGTTTCAAATGCCTTTCTTTCAGTGAACGTTAAGGATTGACAAGGATATTGTAAGCAGTTTGACACAACAGTACACAGCAATTACATTTTAGCGAAGATTGACAGGCTTAATATTTTCGCTCGTACCTAACCCCGGCAGGGCTGGGCAGTTCCGAGCTCGTTTTGATTATCTGCATTTCTGTATCGAAATACTTTTGGAAAATGTATTTGTATCTCATTAGGGAGACTTTTAGGCTTATAAAATATATCTCGATGCTCTGGCATGTTATGGGTATATTGTAATATTTACCAAGGCCGAAGCCTTGAATGTGTTTTTCTTCGAAAAAGCGCCGTTGTTGTAATTGTTTCGTGAAAAAAATGGCAGCCACTGTTAAGATTAAACAAACACATATATGATCCGGTGGGATTTTAATTCACCTCTGGTCGTAGCAGCTCAGTGCCCCGCCAAAGGGCTGTTATGATGATGATGATGTCCTGAAAGATTTTGGCACGTACCCACAAGGGGGATTGGCCAGGGCTAAATCGGTTGTTGAAATACGCGGGGACTTCAAAATACTAAATTATTTCCGGAAAGCGGCTGTAAAAGGAAACTTAGTGATGAATAATACCCGAATTACCCATTTCCGCCCAGCAGAAAAGTTTCCGTTTCCTTTATTCGTGGCACAAATACACTTGAGGGATTGGCCAGGAATCAGGATATTTTAGGGGCAATGTGCCCACGTCACAGAGCTTTACAAAACGTTAAATTGGGAACGTAAAGTTTGTTGAAATATTGCAGAATTGCGCGTGCCGCGTGACCGTGACACACGAAAGTAATGGCACGTGAGCAGAACAGGTGCTCGGTGGGCCACCAGGGTAACAGAATAGCTACCGTTAGTCGGGACTAGACGTTGGGGTAGACCGTTGACTTGATGTGGAGATGACGTAAGAAAACTTGGAGGCAAACAATAAGCTCAGTCAGTGTCGGATCTGCTATAAGTGAGTGGGCGAGGCCTTCGTCCTGCAGTGGACATAATTAGGGTGATGACTATGGTGACAACTAAGCGAAATTAAAGAGCATGAGAATCTTTCTCGATACAGATTCCAGGTATAGTTCAACAATGTGTGGTTGGTTCTGTTCGCCTTGAGCAAGGGGATCGCTTCCTCCTGTAGACGACCCGGGTGGTGTTCTTCACGTAGTAGCGAGCCACACTATTGCGAGAGAGCCCTTATTCTCCCTCCAGTGCGTCGTTCCCAACCAACAGCGTCTATAGATGCGAGAGGACAGTTACGTCTTCCATAAACCCGTTCGATCGCTCTCCCCTTACGTTTAACTCCTCTCCAACAGGTTTCTTTCGCCCATGCGCATGCGGTTGCATTGAAGTAGGTTTCTGCACACTTAAGACCTTGGCATTTTTCTTCCGCCTAGCCATAAAAAGTCTCGCTTTAAAACAACCAAAACATTAAATGAGTGCTAGAGATCACACACAAACACAAATTTCAATGCGCGGTGAAACAGTTTTAATGCAGACGAGTAGCGAACAGAAATTAGCGAAAGGATATGAGTGTATTAGACGTCTTAACAACTTCGGAAACAGATCAGAGAGTAATAATAGCGCTGAAATAGTCGAGCACGGGTACGTCACGGTAGTTCTCCGCCCAGCCATGAACGAAAGCAAGGTCACACCAGAGGGTTGCGCCGGGGACATCTGTTGGTCGTGAGATGCGCCTGCTCTGCACCGTTGACTGGAGGTCAGAGGACAGTTCCCTGTGGCAGCAGAAGATCTTGTCGTCGATGATGGCAGCAATGGGAAGGCAGTCGACGCAGGTCTTCCAGAGCTTGGTGTTGGAGCGGCGCTTGCACTCGTCGTGGAAGCCGTAGATGTGGCTAAATGAGGTGTACTCGAGGGGTTGCCCCGGAGCAGAAAAAAGTTCTCGGGGTACTTGACCTTGCAGGCCAGC
Source organism: Haemaphysalis longicornis (assembly GCA_013339765.2). Lineage (NCBI taxonomy): Eukaryota > Metazoa > Arthropoda > Arachnida > Ixodida > Ixodidae > Haemaphysalis > Haemaphysalis longicornis. Next base: position 59,263,270 of record CM023458.1, read on the forward strand.
AGGAGGCAGATGGTCTCCAAGGTCTCCTCGCCTTACCCCTGTTCACATAGCCCCCCAGGAAGAGGTGCTTTGCCTTCGGTGGGAAGGTGCCGAACTGCAACAGCAGTCGGAGGACCGCGTACTGGCCGTGGATGTCGGCGTGGGTCTTGAGCGGCTTGGTATTCCGCGGGTTGCGCGGATCAAGAAGAGAAGGCAGTACCGAGGCGCCCGGTTTTCCTGGAAGCGATTGAACGCACACAAAGCGTACCTGTGGATGCAGCTTCGTTCTCTTTTAACTCTGCCATCGCCCCCTGGCGGCGCCCACCTCGTTCTTTATTTACAACATACATTCTGACCTGTCTCACAAGGAAGATGACCCGCGTCATGAGACGAATGAGACAACCGATCATGCCGTCCACAGCTAAAGCTGAATCATTTATCGCGAAAGTTTATCTCGAAATTCGCGTTGTCATGATCATCATCATCGCGCCTATTTTCAGTCGAACATGAAGGTCTGCTCAATTTACCTCAAACCACCCCTTTTTTGCAGTGCCCGAGTCCATTCTTTTGCCACAAATTTTCTTAATTGTGCTTTCCAACGAGTAAGCGGTCTGCTCCTACTCATACTTGTAGTCCCGCCTCTCAGTAGCCGCTCTGTTCACGGTACACCGTGCACCTATTCTGCTGACGTGCCATAACATTCAGGTGTACCGCTGCACACACTTCCCCACAAATTTGCCTTTCTAGATCACGGATTTGCGAATATTGTAAAGCGGGGGCGTCTCCCCCAAAGCTTCCCCTTCTTGGCCAATCGCTTAGAGAGAGAGAGAAAGGACTTTATTGAGGTACCGGCAGTCGGGGACGGGTCAGGCCACGCAGGGCTTCACCGTCCCGTAGTCTTCACCGCTCACCGCGGCGTCGGGCCGTCCCCGAGGTCTACGTCTGGTCGGCGCGGGCTACTTGGAGTGCCGCCGCTGTCGCCCCTAGCCCTCGCTCCCGCAGGAGGAGGCCGAGGGGAGTGCGGGTTCCCCTTTCGCCTTTGCCTGTCCAGTGCAGCCTCGTGCCGCTGGATGGCCCTTAGCTGATCTTCTCGCCCCGAAGAGCGCACTGAGTCCGCAATGTCCGGTGGGAGGATCGGCCTCCCCGCACTTGAGTCGTGGTCCGCACATCCCCACATCAAGTGGGCCAAGTCTGCGTTCACACGCGCACACACACTGCACACCTCGTCCTCGTACATGTCCGGGCACACGTGGCGCGCGAGCGCCGGCGTAAGCACCGTCCCGGTTTGCAGTTGTCGTAGAAGCACGGCCTCTCTCCTCGCGAGCCCCGGGTGGCTTAGAATATATGTGATACGAAGACAGGAACCATAACATCGGTTGTCTTGTGCGTCTGGAGCACCCGGGTCATTACCTCAGGCAAATGCAATGAAATTCATGTTGAAATCAAATAATGAGGTGGGTGCAGGCAGAGGGCGATGGTGAGGATAGCGTAAGAAGAGGGCAAAGATGCGTCCTCTGCCTCCCTCTATTGGAGCAACAAATTTGGGGTAGGCAAAAAGGGAAACTTTATGACTGCATTCAAGCTTTTCTTTCTGCATCAGGTCGCTTGAATTGCTGAAGGGTACTAATTATTGGGCATATAGGGCTTTAATCCTAAAGAACTTTCCTTTTACGGCTTCTGTCTTTCCAGATATAAACTCGTATTTTGAGCGCCCATAAATTACAGTAACGTATTTCGCCCTGGCCAATCCCCCCTCGTGGGTACGCGCTAAAAGCTTTAAGGGCAGCGTCATCATCATAATAATCTGTGCGTGCTCCATCACTTTCAAGCGACCTGGACGCCTGGGTCCTGCCTTATCTTCTGAACCGGCCAAACTCTGGTACCGCAACCGATCAAGACCTGCGGCTACATCCACGGCCAGTACGGGGCTCTTCTCCGGCTGTTTGGCTTCCCACCGAAGGCCAAGTACCTCTGGCTGGGGGCTACGCGGACAGAGACAAGGCATGTACTCCCTAGCGATTATCTGCCCTTCCTGCTGGCGTGCAACGTCAAGTACCCGGAGAACTTCTTTCTGCTCCTGGGCAACCCCCGTAGTACCCCTCCACTAACAGCATCTACGGCTTCCACCATGAGCGCAAGCGCCACTACGTCATCAAGCTCTGAAAGATGAAAGACCTTTGTGGACTGCTTCCACTGGCCCCCCTTCGCTGCCATTATCAACGACAGGATCTTTTCCTGCCACGGGGGACTATCGCCTGACCTCCAGTCAACGGAGCAGATCCGGCGCATCACGCGACCAACAGACGTCCCCGACACGGACCGCCTGTGTGACTTTGCTGTCACACCCGAACAAGGGGCTCCAGGGCTGGGCGAAAAACTACCGTGGCGTGCCCTTCACCTTTGGGTCGGAAGTGGTCTTTAAGCTTTTCAACATGCGTAACCTCGACTTAGACTACCACGTGGTGGACGACAGTTTCGAGTTCTCCGAGCAACAGCTGGTGACTATGTTCTTGGCGCACAATCGTTACGGCGATTTTTACGACGCTGCAGGGAGCAGGATATACGTCAATAGGGTTTTTATGTGTAGCTTCCAGATCCTGAAACCCTATGCGGGGAAGAAAAAGTTCCAGTACAGTAACCTCATCTTTGGGTTACCCGCACTCTATCGCACCGTCCGGTGGAAAAGAAATGTGTGGTGGAAGGCGGGCAGCAATGACAAAGGGAAGGAGAGTTCAGTAAACGGAGAAGCAGCAGCAACCACAACTAAAGTCTCCATCCACCAACCAACCGACCAACAGAAGCTTCTAAACCGTCGCCCCCTCTTTACTATATCCCTGTTTCTATTTTCGCTTTGGCGCCATTTCCGCCTCCGTGGTCTGTGGTTTGCTGTGATTGTTTTCCCCTCACTCTGTGTTTTATTAGTTCACCGGCGCTATTTTTCTCCGGTGTGTTTTTGAAGTTCTTGGGATGTATAGGTAATTCGCTCATGCCCTGCCGATTATTTTTGTGCGCTGCAAGTCTACATTAAAGGTGTGTCACCACACACAGTAATTTTTTGTCATCTGTAGCCCTCGTCTTATGTTTCGGATGGTTTTAATCCGAAGCGTTATATGGTTAGGAGAAAGGAAAATCTAACGGTCACTGCAGCTACGCAGAAAACGCCTCCTCCGCAAGCCCATACGCATGTGCGAGAACATCAGGTTGGAGATCAGTTAGAAGTAAGGGGAGAGGTATTGGCTGGGTTTATAGATGACGTAGCTACTACGTTTTTGCACCTAGCGCTGACATTCGTAAGTGGGAAGAGCGGTTCAGAGGGAGCGAAAAGCAGCCTCTCTCGCAGCACAGCGCACGCGCAGCAAGCTACTAAGTGACGCAGAGCTCAAGTGACAACGGCGGGCAGGGGCTGAGGAACGCTCATCTCTCGGCGCCTCCGCTACTGTTGAAGCTTCATCGGAAAGCCGGTGGGCACGCGTACATTGCACATTATTTAATAATCGAGATTTCATCGCAGTTTTGGGGGCTAACAACGACACAACGCAGGTAACTTGGCCGAATCTCATAGCATGACCACGCAAAGCCTAGCCGAACCCAGGATGAGCTTGGGGCCAGCAGCTTCGCCGTTTTCCAAAATTCGCGCCTTTAGGGCAAAGCTGCCCCATTCTTTTTTCTTTCCCTGAAGGTGCGCAGCATACTTTAATGATTCTAACGACTCGAGTTGGCGCCGCATGTGACGATACGCGCGCGTGGATTATTGCCTACACCGCTTTGGGGTAGGAGACGGTCCCCTAATTCCTGGCTATAGACAGCTTCGCTTTAAAAATGAGTTTGACGGTTGGGTGGTTGTAGGAAGGGCGCTTTGGCAGGGCGCCGAGTGAGGTATGCTGACCCCGGACCGTGGTGTACCCTTCAGCTTTGGGTCCGACGTGGTCTCCAAGTTTCACAACAGGAACGACCTCGACTTATCCCACTTGTGTTGTTGGAGGACAATGTCGCGGTATTTTCAGGCTACCAGCCAATGACTCCGTTCTTGGCGCCCAACTGTTGCGGCAACCTCGACAACGCCGTGGGTATGATGTCCACCGAGGACATTCGTATATGCAGCTTCCAGATCCTGAGGCTCTCCGAATAGTCAAAGTCCTGGTATGGTGGTCTGAAATTTGGGCTACCCTTCACGCCACCGCGGTATGCGGTCAAGGAAAAATCAGCGGTGAGGGAACGGAAGAAGTGACAGAGACGAGAAGAATGGAATCGAGAAAGGACCAGCAACAACCACAACAAACGTCCCCTCTCACCAACCGACCAACCAACAAGAGCTTCGCAATTTCCTTCAATTTCTCCCTGCTTCTCTCCTTCTGTTTCTGCTTGACCGCCATTCCCGCCGTGGTGTGATTCGCTGCGGTATATCTCGCCCTCACTCCTTGTTTGATTAGTTCTTTCCTCCGTTATCTTCCTCAGCTCTGTGTATGGAGGTTTTGGGACGTCTACGCCGCTCACAACCTACCGATTATTTTTGTGTACTGCGTGTCTGTAATTAAACTGCTTCACCGCGCACCGCATTTTTTGATGTGAAGCCTGTTACGCCCGAAACAAACGGAGGAAACGCCTGGTAGGGTCCCTCTGACCTTTAAGCAAGCACCTTCTTGGCCTCATGCTTTCGCGTAACAAAACAGCCCTTCTCACCGTGGCCAACGCATGGGGCCGTCGGTGGTTGGCAACCTCCCCAATCCGTCTTTCTGTTCAAGGCACGCCTATACCAACAGCATCTACCCTGCGGGTGTTGGGCTTGGATATTACGGCCACCGGTTCTGCAAAACCTTGGATTCGCTCTGCAAAGCATCAAGCTTCACAATCGCTGCATCTGTTCCGTCGCATGTCTCAAAAAGCCGGCGGTGCGGCCTCCAAGATGGCCCGCATGCTTGTCCGAGCCATTCTTCAGCTTCGCATAGTTTATCAAGCGCAATTCCACTTTCTTACAAAGTCAGACTGGGCACTACTCGAATCAATAAACAATTCGGCTATGCGAGCTATAACTGGTCTTCCAGTACTCACCCCCGTCCATATTCTGCAACAGGAAGCGCAG